>RCUC01166258.1:0-81360 GCA_003697995.1 Taxidea taxus jeffersonii
ACACACACACACACACATTAAGTTTTGCTGTTTGTGCTATAAACTTCTAAGGGTTTTGACAATGCATAATGTTATGTATCCACCATTACAGAATAGTTTTGCTGCCTTATATATCCCCTGTGCTTCATCTATTCAACCCTGACTTCTGACCCCCTGCTCTCAAGCACTGACCATTTTACTCTATCTATAGTTTTGCCTCTTCCAGAATATCATATATTTGGAACTGTCATTGATTTTAAAGTTATCAGTTTTGCTTTACATTCTTTTAAGAGGTCAACCTTATATTTACTATTTATGAGCCCTTCAGGAAAATTATTTTCTTCTTTTCACTGATATATAGTATCTTACAAAAATTTAATCAGTCAAATAATTGAGTTCTTTTTAGTAACATTTTTGAAATTCTTTTTTTTTAACTTTAGTGTTTGTGTCACATTTTTGTAAATTTTCACAATGATAGCAAGTATTTGCCTTATGAGATTAGATTAGATGGTTGCATTTTGCCCCAACTTCTTCATAGCCTAGGATTTTTACTAGTACTAGAAGAGTTTGACTGATGTCCACATAGGCAATGTAACAATAAAGCAATGAAACTGATTTCCTTGCAAGAGACTCTGAAGGGAATTCTACCAGAAGATTCCCAGGTAGTGGCGTAAAAGTACTGGCAGACTCCCAGGCTAACAGGGGCCACTGGTACACATCTCTTCACAAATCCCTCTTTAGCAAAGGCTTTTGCTTGAAATTGATCACACTGGGAATATTTCACCATAGAAATGTATAAAACCTAAAATCAAGGGCACCTCACTTTTTTCCTGTATAAAGTCTGGCTTTTCAGCATACCAGTGATTCCAGAATATATTCAGCTTAATAACTGCTAGCAATCAAATAAACTAATAGTGTAGATACCTGTAACTTATTTAGTAAAACAAAATACTAATATGACACCAACTCCAGTGACTGTACTTTCATTATTTTTACAGGTTTGCAGATAAAACTTACTTTTAAAAAGCATATATACTGCAAAATCCAGTTATAATGCAGTTGAGGGGGCACCTGTGTGGCTCAGTTGGTAAAGTGTCTGCCTTCTGCTTGGGTCAAGATCTCAGGGACCTGGGATACAGCCCTGCGCCGGGCTCCCTGCTCAGTGGGGATTCTGCTTCTCCCTCTCCCTCTGCCTGCCTGCTTGTGTTCTCTCACTCTTTCTGTCAAATAAATAAATAAAATCTTTAAAAAAATGCAACTGAAATTATAGAAAATATAATTACAAAGAGATATTTGAAATTATGGAGTCATAAAAATTATTTTTCATTATAAAATGAATAATTATAATTAACAAACTGAAATCTAATGAAAATTCAATAGGCTAATGACTGTAGACTATAATTATAAATATATTTTAAAATGAAACATTAATATTTTAATAATTATAGAAAATACATTGTTTTATCAACCAAATTTAATATATGGGAAATAGAATTATTATGTGCATTATAATATAGACTTAGAGAAGGCAGTTTGAGGATTATTTCCTCCCTATATGGCCTTTACAGCTATCGTAGATGTAATAAAATTTTATTTATTTTTAAAAAAGAATTTTTGAAGATTTTATTTATTCATTTGACACATGGAGAGAGAGAACACAAGCAGGGGTAATAGTGGCAGAGGGAGAGGGAGAAGCAGGCTCCTCACTGAGAAGGGAGCCTGACGCAGGGCTTGATCTCAGGACACTGGCATCATGAACTGAGCCGAAGGAAGACCCTTAACTGACTGAGCCACCCAGGCACCCCTGTAATAAAATTTTGAATGTCAGTTTTTTGTATAAGGGTAGCATCATATCAGAGATCATAGTTTTCCAAAGTAAATATAATATTTTGAGGGAAAACATTAACTTAGATTGACAACACTGTTATCATATTTATTATTTGGGGATAATACTAATGATAAATTACATATTATTGAGTTCTTATGTGTAAGATAGTATGACAAGAAGATATATATAAATAAAATCATTTTGGGTGGTATGAGACAGGGTGGCATAGAACCACTGTGATTTTAAAATACTGACTTTCTTCTTTTTGTATATACTACAGAACAATTTATAGGAAATTTATAGGAAATGAAATTGTATTTTATTATCTCTATATTTTTCTTTCTTCTTGTACTAAATTTTAAATTCTCTTGCCTCAGGGTATTTTTAATCACTTGTCATGGATCTGGGTTGCTTATAGACAGTGTGAATTTTCTGGCCTTTTTCTTTTACTTTTTTTTTTTTTTTCTTTCTAGAGCCTATTTTTTTTTAGGGATAATATTAGGTATGAAGGAGGGCAAAAGAGAATTTACACTTGAAGTTGAGGAATGAGAAAGCAATTACTCCATGGACTGGGAAAGAAACAGAGCTTGCAAATTCTCCCAGTGGTTATAACTTGAGCTCAATTTCTTTCAGAGCCTCAAGGAAGTAGCAATGTCTCAAATGGGAAACTAGGGGTGGTGCATTCTGGAAGCTGTACCTTGGCTATGAATAATCGGTCTCATTACTTTTTCTCATCTTCCAAACAAGGTATAAAATCAGAAGCACTAACAGTTTTAACATATGGATTTAGGCAATGAACATCTGAGCAATGATAGTTTTATTCATAATAGCCCTAAACTGAAAACTACCCAGTACCCTTAATTGGGTGATTGGTTAAACAAACTCAGGTATGTCCATACGATAAAACAGAATACCTCTCTGCAAAGGATTGAAGTAAATGATACACCAACCACTTGAATGAATATCAAGGAGAACAAAAAACTCAGTAAGATACATACTATATGATTTGATTTATATAATTTCTGTAAAATAACATTATAGAAATGGAGAACAGATTAGTGCTTGCCAGGACCAGGTATTAGGGAGAAGGTGGCTGAGATAGATGTAATTCTAAATAGAGAGAATGAGGGATCTTGTGGTGACGGTATAGGTCAGTATCTTGACTGTGTGGTGTTTACACAAAGCTACACATAGGACAAAATGGCATATACCTCTATATACACACATAAACACACAAATGAATGCAGGTATAACTGGAGAAATCTGAGTAAGCTCTATGGATTGTACCAATGTTAAATTTTTGGCTGTGCTATTATACTATGGTTATGAAAGATGTTAATATTGTTGAAGGCAGCTGAATGAAGAGTGTGCAGACTTCACTGTACATTTCTATGTACTTCTCTGAGAACAATGATTTCAAAACAGATTTTTTTTAAAAACTCAGTGTAAAGTTTTGAGTTTTCTATGTTGCATAATTCCTTTTTTCCTATGCTCAATAAACCTTCAAATAAGCGTTTCTCAAGTAAATAATCCAATTTCTGTTTTTATGCAAAATAATGTATATACATTCATTGTACAATTTTCAGTATAATTTCCCAGATGTTCTATATTTAACCTGAAATGTGGCCAGGACAGTATGATCTGTTGCAGAGAGTTGATTTTATATGAAATTTCTAACACAATTTGCTTTATAACATTTTATGCATCATTAAACTATAGATTATTTAGAATTGCCACTTGCAAAACTACTTTAATATTCTATCAAATTAGTCCTTAAGAAATGGCTTTTGGTATAGAATGGATATTATTATAAGAAAATTTTATTCTAGTGTCTCAAAATTATTGGTGCCACTGACAGACTGGTTTTATGTGGTATTTAAGGATACCTAAGCACAGCCAAAACAAAGGTTTGCTGACTACAGTTAAAATGGGTTATTAT
The DNA here is from genome assembly GCA_003697995.1 of Taxidea taxus jeffersonii. Taxonomy (NCBI): domain Eukaryota; kingdom Metazoa; phylum Chordata; class Mammalia; order Carnivora; family Mustelidae; genus Taxidea; species Taxidea taxus. Next base: position 3,747 of record RCUC01166258.1, read on the forward strand.
AGAGATTAAGAACATATGTATTGGGGCGCCTGGGTGGCTCAGTGGGTTAAAGCCTCTGCCTTCGGCTCAGGTCATGGTCCCAGGGTCCTGGGATTGAGCCCTGCATTGGGCTCTCTGCTCAGCGGGGAGCCTGCCTCCCCCTCTTTCTGTGCCTGCCTCTCTGCCTACTTGTGATCTCTGTCAAATAAATAAATAAAATCTTAAAAAAAAAAAAAAAGAACATATGTATTTACTTCTAAGCTAGGTGCTATTACAAGTAAGTATTAAGGTGACTTTATAATGCCTAAAGGAAACATGATATTCTACTAAAGCGGTATGAATAAAAAAGTAACATGCTATTGTTCTTTCAAAAAAAATTAATTCATTTATTTGAGAGAGACAGAGCGTTTGTGAGAGACCACAAGCAGGGAGAGCAACAAAGGGAGAGGGAGAAGCAGGCTCCACACTGAGCAAGAAGCCCAACAGGGGGCTTAATCCCAGGACCCTGGGATCATCACCTGAGCTGAAGGCAGACTTTTAAAGCAACCGAACAACCCAGGTGCCCCATAACATGCTCTTGTTAAATATGTGCGGTTACATGAAACAATAAAACCTTTAAACTGTGGCGTCATACCCATGCAAATTAGAGCATAGCATTATTCTGAATCTCAGTTTCCTAACTCTTTTAATATGATATAATTCCACTGAAATTTTTTTCATATCAAGTGTCTGTGTACATCAATTTTTTGTTACTGATTAGAAACAAAGAAACAATTTCAAGACATTCAATACACCATTTATAATTTGCTATGGATATTTTCACAAGGTATGTATAAAAAACCCACCAGCTGTTGGCCAGTAGTAAAAGTGAAAACTGAGATGAGGAAAAAATGTGAAGGTAAAAGGAAGATATACTTTCCAAACCAGTTACTGTGTGTTAAACCACCTTCATTTTGTCTAATTAAACTTTACACCAACCTTTTAATATAGTTACAAGCATACCCATTTTAGAGAAAAAAAAATAATTATATCAAGAGTGGTTAGGTAACTTGTCCAATTTTACACTGCTTTTCAGTACAAAATTTCAGAAGAGAATGCAGGCTTGTTCCCTGGAAATTCCAGAAAAGACTTCCACTATCATTGTGACTGGTAATATAACAACAAAAATAATAAATATTTATGGATTCCCATATCAAAATATTCAAGATCCAGTATATCACTTTTCCTGAATCTATCATAGTTTTTCAGGATTTCTTCTTTTACTAGGCATGTTTTACATAAAAATCCATTGTAAATATCCAGTAATAAGTTAGCCCTTTTGAAGGAAAACAGTAAAGAGTAGCATGTTAGGAGAGTCAAGAATTAAAATAAATTATTTAAAAAATTATCTGAAATTGAATACACTGATAGTAGTAATATAAATTATCTTGTTAAAAAATTGAAAAGAAAATACAATCTGAATTATCTCCTAGCAAGTTACTTTGTTGATATTGACAAACTGATTATAGTTTATATGGAAAGGCAAAAGACCAGAATAACCAAAAAATATCTATGAATAACAAAGAGAGAGGACTGGCACTACCTATGTCAAGACTGACAACAGAGTTACAGGAATCAAGATTTTGTGGTATTGTGAAAGTAGACAAATATATCAATGCAATAGAATAGAAAGCCAGATATAGAGTCACACTGATATAGTCAGATGACCTTTGAAAAGGGAGCAAAGGCAATTCAACAGAGAATTGGTGTTTTTTTCAACAAATGATATGGAACAAAGGGGAACCCACAAGGGGGAAAAATGAATCTAGAACTGATCTTATACAATTAACAAAAATTAACAGAAAATAGGTTGTAGACCAAAAGGTGGGAAATAGAGCTAGGAAATTTCCATAAAGTAACATAGGAGAAAATCAAGGTGACCTTGAGTTTTGCAATTAACTTTTAAATACAATACACAAGCCACAATCCATGAAAGAAAATGAGTTGGACTTCATTTTAAAAATTTCTTCTTGTGAAAAATGGTGATATTTTGATAGGGATTACATTGGTTGTGTAGATTGCTTTGGGAGGCACAGAGATTTTAACAATATTTGTTCTTCCAATTCACAAGCGTGGAATGTTTTTCCATTTATTTGTGTATTCTTCAATTTCTTTCATAAGTTTCCTATAGTTTTCAGAGTACAGATCTTCTACCTCTTTAGTTAGGTTTAGCCCTAGGTATTTTATGGGTTTTGGTACAACTGTAAATGGGATCGATTCCTTGATTTTTCTTTCTGTTGCTTCATTATTAGTGTATAGAAATGCAACAGATTACTATGATTTAGTATCCTGCAATCTTACTGAAGTTACTCTATCAATTCCAGAAATCTGGGGGCAGAGTCTTTCAGGTTTTCTCCATAGAGTATCATGTCATCTGCTATAGTGAAAGTTTCACTTTTTTCTTGGCAATTTGGAAGCCTTTTATTTTTTTGTTGTTGTTGTCTGATTGCTGAGGCTAGGACTCCCAGTATTATGCTAAATAACAGTGGTGAAAGGAGACATCCCTGTCTTATTTCCTGACTGTAGAGGAAATGCTCTCAGGCTTTCCTCACTGAGGATTATATTAGCAGTGGTCTTTCATATGTGGCCTTTATGATGCTGAGGTATGTTCACTCTATACCTCTTTTGCTAAGGGTTTTTTTTTTTTTTAATCAAGAATGGATGCTGTATTTTGTCTAATGCTTTTTCTGCACTTATTGAGAGGATCATGTGGTTCTTATCTTTCCTTTTATTGATGAGGTGTATCACACTGATTTGTGAATACTGAACCATGCTTGTAGCCCAGGGATAAATTCCTCTTGATTGTGGTGAATGATTCCTTTCATGTCCTGTTGGATTTGACTTGCTAGTCTCTTGTTGAGAATTTTTGCATCTATGATCAAGATATTGGCCTGTAATTCTTTTTTGGTGGGATCTTTGTCTGAATTCTGGGTAATTCTGATCTTGTGAATGAGTTTGGAAGTTTCCTTCCATTTCTATCTTTTGGAAGAGTTTAAAAACAATAGGTATTAACTTTTCTTTAAATGTTTAGTAGCATTCCCCTGGGAAGTTATCTCATCCTGGACTTTCATCTGTTGGGAAATTTTTGATTATAGATTCATTTTCTTGTAGGTCTCTACATCATAAGTAGAAGCAATGACTCCATTTTTTAATTTTTTAAATAGAAGGCAGTATGACTGTATGTGTCTCTGAAAAATATTCCTCTCCAGGGTGGGGGGGGGCGTGAAGGGTAGAGAGGGAAAAAAAATGAAACAAGATTGTACTGGGGAGGGAGACAAACCATAAGAGACTTTTAATCTCAGGAAAAATACTGAGGGTGGCTGGGTTATGGACATTGGGGAGGGTATGTGCTATGGTGAGTGCTCCGATTGTGTAAGACTGATGATTCACACACCTGTGCCCCTGAAGCAAATAATACATTATATGTTAATTAAAAAAAAAGAAAAATATTCCTCTCAGTAGACTGTACTAGGACTAACTTACTCTGAATTGATATGCTATAACCTGTGAATTGGTTGGATTCTTTCTTGTTTTCACAAAACATATTTGAAAATAAAGGAAGATACCCAATCATAGAACAATGAGTGGGTTACTTCACAACTGTGTTCTTTCCCTCATAGCAACTATCCTAGCCTTATTATCTGAGCTAGTCCTAAAGAGTATTTGGTCAGTTCAATGTGATTTTGGAAAACCTATTAATAAAAGGTATTAGTATTAGTTCATTTTTAATTATAATTTAAAGAAATTTATAGCCAACATAAATTTGAGAGCAGAGCAAGCAATGCAGTTATAATTTTAAAAAGAAAGAAGGAAAGGGAAATAGAGAAAGAAAGGAGAAAAAGAAAAGGAAAATGAAAAACTAAAAAACTATAGTTAACCAGAAAAGAACTGTTTACATCATTCTAGTCATCATTTGGAAGATTCAGATGGGCCCTAAATGTTGGTATGCTCTTGACATACGTTGATTCACATGTTTTCATAACTTAGACTGAGAGATACCATGTTGGGTCATCCACATTCTACATGAAGCTGAGAAAGCCACTGTTGGGGTCAACTGTGGAAGCTCAACAAAACAGGAGAAACCAGACACAGATGTACAGATGCAATAACTCTCACTGTACCAGCAGGATTTAGCCTATGTGATGAGATAGCACTGGTGACTCCATGTTAACGATTTCAGAACCCCTTCTGACTCTCTGCAAATGCTCCCCCTCCTCCATGATCACTTTATCTCACCTCTTAGACCCTCTCTGATTATGCATTTTTTAAAAAGATTTTATTCATTTATTTGACATACAGAGATCACAAATAGGCAGAGAGGCAGGCAGAGAGAGAGAGGAGGAAGCAGGCTCCCCGCCAAGCAGAGAGCCCAATGTGGGGCTCGATCCCATGACCCTGAGATCATGACCTGAGCCGAAGGCAGAGGCTTAACCCACTGAGCCACCCAGGCACCCCTGATTATGCATTTTATACTTAGTGAATTTTGTCTTACATATAAGGCTTTGATAGAGGATAAAGCTTTACTGCTGGTAAAGTAGAAAAAGTAACTTCAATGAGAGGTACTTAAAATTCATCCTAGCACTGATTAGGACATAGAGATGAATTAAGATTCTATGTTAAATACCTGACCTGAACACTAATTAGATTTATTTTTTAATTGGACATGCATTCCAATTAAAGAACACAATTTAAGTAGAATGGAACTGAAAATTGTATTATCAACTATCAGAATTATATTAATGGTAATATCAGCTTAATAAATTGGCATTTATTCTCCTCCTCACTACCTAGCTTCTGGTCCTAATGTTCTGCCATGAGAAAATAATTATTTTAATCAAGTACAGATGTTAATGTTCGTGGACTAGAATTTCCTCATTTCTTTTCATGCAGCATTTGAAGTAAAACAAACAAACAAAACACAGAGATGGCTTTGTTGATTGAATCCCTACTTATAATGAAGATAAAAGCCTTAGCTGTAACTGATAACATAAATCATGAAAAAATACAGTAACTTTTAAAGAAATCTACATGATATCAGTGTTAGTGCATTAAAAATTACTATCTTTGAAAACTTTAAGAGATCCAATTATATTAAAATGTAATCATGGTCTTGAATCTCAAATACTTTCTAAAGAATTTCAATGTTTTACTCATTTTGGAATTGCATATAATAGCAATAAGGAAGGTTGGAGTCCACTGAATTTCATTTTAACAAATGCATGCCCATTAATTCCTATATCTAAGAAATAAATTTTCATATTTTCCTGCCCTGTAACTTACTCTGAAGTTTTAAATATATTTCAGATTTAAATGAAAATATCTGTATAAATAAAAGATCTGTATAAAGATCTGTATAAGTGAAAGATCCTGTTCAATGGATTAAGTTCACTAAGCACATATATCTTTGGTTTCCACAAGGTGAAGAGTTGTTCAAGGATGTGGAAAAATCTATTATTATTTTTTTTAGTTTTAGAAAAGGTTTTGTGATACATAATAGTTACATTTGATAAACGTAACATAACTCCCAATACAATAGACACAAAAGAAATTCTACTGAATTTAATTTAGAAAAATAATGCTTGATTTATATAAATAATGCAATTAGACAGAGTTCTTATTCTTTTACTCAGTTGATGTCGTCGTTTAAATCATACACAGGGACTTGTTCCATTCTGCCAAGACAAAATTTCCCTGGACTGATTCGGCACATTAGAAAGAGCTTTGCATTGAGAATCTGAAATCACTGGGTAACAAGAACATAGGTGCAGATTTAATCTTGCTAGAATAAACTCATCATTAGGGTTTCTGTACCACAAAGTAGTCAAGATTGACAAGAACTGATCCAGCACTAGAAATTGACAAATTTATTTTGGAATAGAAGACTCTAGGATCTAGATTAAGTTAGCTTTCAACTCTGGAAGTAGCATTATTACTGAAAACTATAAAAATGTATATAAAATTCCAAATGAGTAAATATATCTCCCTATGCTTCTGATCTCTCTAGCCTCACTTCAGCCTTCCTTGAGGTTGTGTTCAGTGCAGATTTTTTTTTTTTTTTGAGAGAGAGAGAGAGAGAGAGAGACCATGTGTGTACTTGCACATGTGAGCAGGGGTGGGGCAGGGGTAGAGGGAGAGAGAGAGAGAATCTTAAGCAGGCTCACACTCAGCACAGAGCCCAATGCAGGGCTCAGTCAGTCTCATAACCCTGAAATCATGACCTGAGCCAAAATCAAGAGTTGGATGTTTAACCAACTGAGCCACCTAGGTTTCCCTCAGTGCAGAATTTCATAGTAAGAAACTTCTACTCCAAGATGGGTTCATTCCATCTTGTACTGCTATGTGGGAACAGAGTTCATATTCTACTCTATTGCTCAATACCTAGCCACCACATAGGTGTTTGCTGTTTTACAATAATAAACTTACATTCTCTCATTCTACCAGTACTATCTAGTATAAAGCAATCCTGGATGTGACCTTCTATATCAAATGCAAAATAAATATATTAAGCTATGATTTCACAGTTGACACTTGTCTTGAAATACTATGCAGCGGGGATATCAGCATTTAGTGTATAGTGTTAAGACAGTAACTCCAATATTCTTCATATGTATTGGGCTTTTCATCAAGAGAAGAAGAAAAAAGCCTCTTTTAACTCAATGATTACTAGTTGGAAACTGTAGAAATAAACAAAAATCATCCAAATGAGGCAAACAAGCCTACTTCCTCAGATTTTGCTATAGCAAGAGGATCAGACACCATCGCTTGTATCTAGCAGAGACTCAGCAGGCAGAGGAGTCTGAAAACTCTATAGTGAAAAAGACTTCAGGTATGTTCTGCTTGGAGGTTGATGATATGGGGAATCTGGGAACAGGCTAAATTGAGGTGGAGCATTATGTGTAATTGGTTGGGGAGCATATTTGGTTTTCTCTGGTTGGTCTTAGAAGCAAGATCAAAAATTAGAGAAACTGGAAGTTACTGAACAAACTCTGGTCCTTTTGACTCACTGCTGCAGAGGTAGTGGTTTACCTTCAAGGATATCTGCTACAGAAGTTGGAGGTCAGAGTTCTATTTTCACATATGGTTTGGCCATTGCATATTTACATATGTAGTCTCTCAACCCCTTCTTTTGGTTGCTCTCTCGATTGTGAAAAGTTGAATAATTCAGGGAAGCCTAGAAATCCAAATGATCACTGCTTAGGGATTATTCAGTCATCTCTATAGTTAACTGTATTGCAAGATCTTCTTAACCATCTTGCATTATCATAGCAATTAGCTAATGAAGGAACATTTACATAAAATTTTATAAGATTCTGGATAGGATGCAGTGGGCCAGCATTTTGATCACTGTGATAAGAAAACAAAAACAAGGGGCGCCTGGGTGGCCCAGTGGGTTAAAGCTTCTGCCTTTGGCTCAGGTCATGATCTCAGGGTCCTGGGATCGAGCCCCGCATCGGGCTTTCTGCTGGGCGGGGCGCCTGCTTCCTCCTCTCTCTCTGCCTACTTGTGATCTCTGTCAAATAAAATCTTAGAAAAAAAGAAAAGAAAAAAAAAACAAAAACAAAATGATCATCTCTGTAAGATGCTTCAGAACAAGGAATCCCAATTGCCAAAAGAACAAATCCCACTACCAATGAGGATGAACCTTAGATACAAATAACTTTTATTTTAAGGTAATGTATATCCTGTTTCACCTTGCCTTTTGCATTAATCCAAGTATAGCAAGAAGTATTAGTATTGGCACAGATGCCCCTTAGACTAGACGACAGAAATCTAGAACACTGTGATTTTCCTTCATTACTTGTACCAATGAATTGAAACTGATCTATTATTCCATAAAGGGGCAGAGATGGTATTATTAATAACTTCTACTAGAGTTAGTGGTAAGTTCCTAGCCCTTTCTATTTTTTTAAGATTTTTATTTATTTGACAGAAAGACAGTGAGAGAGGGAACACAAGCAGGGGGAGTGGGAGAGGTAGAAGTAGGCTTCCCGCTGAGTGGGGAGCCTGATGCAGGACTCGATTCCAGGACCCTGGGATAAAGACCTGAGACAAAGGCAGGTATTTAATGACTAAGCCACCCAGGTGCCCCAGTTTTCTATTGTTTTCTGTATGATTTGTGTAATTCTCCCTTATGGGAAAAATGCTCTGATTTTCTTCACATAATGAATCAGTAATTTAGGTAATTACTGATTATTTTCCTAAATAATCAAGAAAGGCCTCATTTTAGATCTGATTTCTGAGACAGAAATTCCATGCTTGGCTATTTATTTAATTTGGGTTATTGTATACAGACCAGTCTCAGAATTCTATTCCTAAAGTGCATGCTGTGTTAGTATGAGGCAAACAGGATCAGGTGTTCTGACCACAAAGGAAATAGATGCAGTAGAGGCCCAAGAAGATCCAAGGCAGAGGGCTGGGGAGAGGGAAGAAAAAAGAAAAAGAGTTGTTTATAGCATGAAGTCTGAATTATGGTGAGACATTAACTGGTTGCATATTCAGATCTCTGTGTGTTTCTTCCAGGTGGCAAGTATTTGGCCTATTGCCCTACAAAGACTACTGAATTTAAGCTTACATCCTTTTTGGTAGCAAAAAGCTGCTTAATTTCATATTTCCAATCTGGAGCATTCTGAATTTTATATCAAGTGATCAAGACACATACTTTATGAGGGCCATTATAAAAGAACTCTGTAAGGTGTTACTCCTCACTACACTAACACCCACAATCTTCTAGAAAGGTTGAAAGGAAGAATGAAATCCTTAAATTTATCAAAACTTTCAGAAAATCTTGAGTTCCCTTGGTCAAAGTCACTCTCCTACTATATGGTCTGCTTCCTTAGGGAAACATCAGTCATCTGTCAACTGATAACAAGAAGGTCCGCATATTTACAGTTGCCATCTCCAATGCTAGAAATGCTGCACAGCATATTGAAAATGCATATAAAATAACTAGAACACATTCAAATTCCAGGGAGGGTGGAAGATGTATATAATTCAACTGGAGATGTTCAAAGGGTCCTTGAGGTTTTGGTTCCTATGCCTCAATTTTACAGTTTTTTCAGTCTTATGTTGTTGATAGGTAATGTATGACCCCAAAATAAACTTAGCTATCTATTTAAAGTTCCTCCAACAATGCTGATTTAAATTACCAAGTAATATGTCTATACCATGATGAGAAGTTTCACTGAGAAATTTAGCTAATATCCATTTGAAATCACCTGGTGCCACCAAGCCACTGTCTTCAGAGTGCCAGTTATTCTCTGAGTAAAAGATGCAGTCAGATTTATTTCCATTCTTTATTTTCAGAATCAGGGCCTAAATATTGATGCTTTGTAATGACCTCTTGGCAACCAGACCAAGAGTAAAACTACAGTAAGCAATGAGTTTTTTCTATTTCCTGTGAAGTCAAGTTAAAACCCCAAAGGCTTGTTCAGATACCTTATGCACAAATAGATAAATTGGCTCTGAATAGTTGGTAATACTTAGAGAAAGAGTATGTTGAAGAACCTTCTTTAGGCTACAGAATATCTGTTTTAGTTTGGGCTTTCAGAAGAAAGGCTCTGCTACTGAAGACTTAATCAATCCATAAAGTAATGTAATGTCAAGAAAAAAATGGCAGGACATCTGGGTGGCTCAGTTGGTTAAGCGTCTGCCTTCTGTTCAGGTCATGATCTCAGAGTCCTGGGATTGAGGCCCGCAGGCGGGGAGCCTGCTTCGCCCTCTCTCTCTGTCTGCCTCTCTGCCTATTTGTGATCTCTATCAAATAAATAAATAAAATCTTCTAAAAAAATGGCACACATTGTCGGCAATATCCTGTTACACCTAAATACCTTCTCAGTTACCAATTTGTAAGAAGCCTAGGATGAGACTGGATAGTTTTCAGTCTATCAAGATAGAATGCTTTTTCCTGCTGAGATATGTCATACCCTAAATAATGGACTATGTCTTGGAGTAACTGTAATTTATCTTGTGAAACTTTATGCCCCTTTCTGCTAGGGCTAGGAACAAATAAATGGGATATTTTTAGAGGGTTTCCTTGCTCTCTGAACAAAGTAAGAGAATATATCCATGTTGTATCATAACTGAATACAAGAAAAAAAAAATTAGATCTTTCAAATCTAGATTGAGAACTTAAGAAGAGTGGTCTTCAGTGAACCCTGGTAGAATGACTGTCTAGGTATATTGTTTTCTATGAGGAGAAGGCAAATAGGTACTGACTCTCTTAGTTTAGGGGCATACCAATAAAGTCAGAGGAAAGATGCAGTGAAACAAGTTGACTATAGGAGAAATTGATGAAAGGATGCTACTAAACCCTGCCACCTTTGCTCAACTGTCCTCTGAGTAAACATACCACAGGTAGTAGGTAGTTCAAGTAACTCACAGATTTTTCCCTATTGACTTTAACTGGGACCCTTCTGCCTTTGATTGGAAAACATTTCTTCCTGCTCTGTGATGCAATCCCTGCAAGTTATTTCAGGAAGAATTGATGAAAGGATGCTATTTGGGTAAGGTACTACTGGGAAGAGAGGGATAACAAGTTTCTTGACGGCCTTGAGGTCTTTAACAAGTTGATATCTTTGTCCATTTGTTTTATTTACTGGCAGGATAGAAATGTTACAAGGGCTAGTACAAAGTATGAAAAGATCTTTGTATATAAGCATTTCTTTTTTTTTATTGTGTTCAATTAGCCAACATATACTACATCATTAGTTTTTGATGTAGTGTTCAATGATTCATTAGTTGTGTATAATACCCAGTCTCATCACAACACAGGCCCTCCTTAATGCCCATCACCTGGTTACCCCATCCCCCCACCCCCTCCCTTCTGTAACCCTCAGTTTGTTTCCGGGAGTCCAGAGTCTCTCATGGTTTGTCTCCCTCTCTGAGTTCTTTCCAGTCCCCCCACCCCCACACCGCTTCCCTTACGGTCCTCTGCACTATTCCTTATGTTCCACATCTAAGCCTTTCATCTGCTTCTGGCTTCAAGAAATATTGGGGAAGTGTTATTCAAGGGATATTTGAGAAATTGCTTTGTAGAATTTACCTTAAATTGAAAGGATCCTTTGTTTCCTGTATCATTGAAATTTTTAGCCTATGGAGTATCTGGTACAGGGCCAAGATACTCATTTGGGGTATGCATCAAATATAATGGAGGGGGCATAGGTATATACAGAGCAGACAACCTGAATATGAATAAAGAAGTCCTTGGAAACCATAAGAAATAGTCTCACTGAGGTACATTTGATATTACAGTTTCAATTGTAAAGAAAGTCTCTTCCTATTAAAATTGCAGGGAACACATCACAGAGCTGGAAGGGATGTTTTCTAGTCAAGGACCTACAGTCACAGTTAAGATCAATAGGGAAAACCTGTGGGTTATTTGAAGTATTTGCCACTTGTGTGGTATGTTTACTCAGGAAGGTTGTGCAAAGGTGGCAAGGTTTATTAATGTGGAAAGAATAGCACCTGCATCTATCAGGAGTCAATGAACTTGATTGACTCTCTGCTAGTGAGCTTGTGTTGCCATAACAAAGCATCATAGGTTGAAAGACTTAATAGAAATTCATTTCTCACAGTTCTGGAGACTGGGGGGTTCATAATCAAGGTGCCTATAAATTCAGTTTCTGGTGACAGTTTTCTTCCTGGTTTGCAGTCAGCCACCTGCGTACTGCTTTGTGTTCATAGGCCTTCCCTTGGAATGTGCATAGGGTGGTGTGTATGCCAGGGAAGGGTGATTTGGGGGAGGATAAAAGGAGAATTCTTTGGTGTATCTTTTTATCATAATAGTAATCCTACTAGATTAGGGCCACACTCTCTTGACCTTCCTTTTAATATCTCCTTATAAGTAATATAAACATAAAAACTCTATCTTTAAATACCTCAGTTACATTGAGGTTAGAGCATTAACACATTGATGGGGGGGCACAATTCAATTCATCTTGCCCTCTGTATTTATAATTAATTCATCTTGAATGTTAAAGGATAGGACAAAATACTAGGTACTTTTTCCTCCTCTGAGCACCCTTATATTTCTTTGTCTTTGTTTTCCTTTGAAATATCAGTCTTCTCCCCGCCCCTCCCCAGTGTCCCTTCTGTTTATAATGCCTCCAAAGTCCTTGACAATAAGTGGTTGGTTGCTTAGGAAGTGAGCTGCTTGATCTGCAGGGCCACTAATTTCTTTTGGGTTCTGCTTAATTTTTGTTCTAAAGCCCATTCAAAATATTCTGCCAGGTGTTTTAGTTCAGCTAAAGGAGCTGTTTCTCACTTTAATTTCTGTTTTCCATTTAGGTCTCTAATTTCAGGTTTAACTCCACTGACAAAATGAGATGAAAGGACTCCTATTACATCAATACTTTTTTAAACTCACAAATGTTATAAGAAAAGTTCTTATAGTTTAACCTGAATATCGCCTTTAGTTTGATCTTGTCTCTGTTTATATGGTTGTATTATGAGCTAATCAATTTGTCTAGAAATGTTTTGAATATGGCTTTTAGGAGAATTCACTCTACTTTGTTTTTATTTTTTTAAATAATCAGATTTCCTGTCACAAAGGGACCCTTTAGGTCCTTTTCTGTGACAGTCTAATCAGCTTTTGACATCCAGGATTTAGTATGTTAGGGCCTGACCAATATGTGTACAAGTTGATAAAGTTCAGTATGATAGTTAATTTTATGTGTCAACTTGAGTGGGCTAAGGGATACCCAGATTGCTGATGAACCATTATTTCTGGGTATGTCTGTAAGGGTGTTTCCCAAGAAAATAGCATTTGCATCAGTAGACTGAATAAAGAAGATCTGTACTCACCAGTGTAGTGGGCATCATTTGATCCACTGAGGGCACATATAGAACAAAAAAGCAGAGGAAGAGTGAATTCTCTCTGCCTGAGCTGGGATATCTATTTTCTCCTTTACTCAGACAACAGTGCTTCTGGTTCTTTGGCCTTTAGACTTGGACTGAGACTTGTTACGTCACTGTCTTTCCATTCTCAGGCCTTTTGACTCCTACTGGCTCCTGTGGTTCTGAGGTCTTTCAGTTCAGGCCCCCAACTTGATAGTGGTCAACTTCCATTGCAGACCCCCCTAGCAGGTGGAAAACTGTTATCTCTCTCTGGATCACTACCAAATTCTCAGAACAAAACACAACAAAACAAAATTAAGAAAGAGAAACACATCCAGTTTTAAAGATGAGTCACAGAAAAGTTTGTCCAAGTAGACACAGATCTGGTAGGAACTGTGAACTCACTTGTCTGGGAGGTTCTCAAAACTGAGCACCAAACTGAAAAATAAACAGCCAAAGAATTCAAAGCAAAGACAGCACAGATCCAGATAGTGTATTGACTTAACACAAGACACACGATGGGTATCTATGGCTGTATCTGGTCAAAAGGCAGGGTCCCAAACAATGGCAATGTAGACCAGAATCGGAACCTCCAGGAAAACTATGGAAATAAATGAAAACTATGCAAATGAAAATAAGCAAAAGCATTTTTTCAGAGCTTACTATCATAAAAGGGGAGTCAGCCACCAATACTTGCAAATGACGGAGACTCAGAAACATACAAGAAAGTGAGAGCTTTATGGTGAGAAAGAGAGGGCTTTGGGTATACTCTAATTGCTGGTTCTTGGGTTGGGGTAGCTGAAAGTGGAATCTCTAGAAGGGGACATCTTATGTTATTGGTTATAGATGCATATTTGGCTTTATCTTGTTGTTTTTAAGTTGGAAGTAGGAGTAAAAATTAGGACAATTAGAAGTTACTGACCTAATAGTGGCTATTAGGGGCTGGCTGCTGCAGAGGCTGTGGTTTGGCTTCTTTGACGGGTTGCTACAGAGTTCAGAGTTTATTTTTATATATAGTCTGGCTTGTAAGTTTCTATATTCATTCTTTTAAGAAGTTGGGGATTATTAAAATGCACTTTGTGATGGATTTCTTATTGTTGCATAACCCTCTGTTCATAATTGATGATGAGAAACAAACTGTACAATAGAACAATTTTTCTTCTGTCTTCCATATAATATATTAACTTTCAAAGAAGCTAAACCCAAGTAACGTATTTGGCAATGGTTCCTTGGAACTACCAGTTCCTCAATGCCAATGCATATATTAGAGGGACATGCGTTTTCTCCAGAGTAGGAGAGGCCAGGGGGAAAAAAAAGTCTCTTAAAATATCATGTGAATTGATGCTCAGCATTTTGTGGCACAGCATGGGAAGTAAACTTCTAAAAATGTTGAAAGTAAACCAAGGGAACAATAACAAAATGTCTGTAGAAGGTGCATTAAAAACATGTAGGGTCAGGAAGGGCAAGTTCCTCTGTGGAGAAAGGGAATATGGGGGGGACAAGATGATAAAGTGGTAAGCAGAGGTTTTACTATGCAGGAGAGAATGTAATTTCTAATTGTTATCTGATGGTAGTGCTTAGATGCAATAAAAAACAAAGTCGAAATTTTAAATTGGTATATTTGAGGATTAAAAATAAACAAACAAACAAGCAAACCTGTTCTCTGAGCTTTATCTCCAGAAAAGAGATGCATATGATCCCTAAAAATTAGAGTATATGTTAATTTAAAATGTATTACATTGCTGCTATAAACACTGGGGTCCATATGGCCCTTCTTTTTACTACATCTGTATCTTTTAGGTAGATACCCAGTAGTGCAATTGCAGGGTCATAGTGTAGCTCTATTTTTAATTTTTTGATGAATCTCCACACTGTTTCCAAAGTGATTGCACCAACTTGCATTCCAACCAACATTGTTAAGAGAGTTCCCTTTCTCCATATCCTCTCCAATATTTGTTGTTTCTGGCCTTATTAATTTCTGCCATTCTAATTGGCATAAGGTGGTATCTCAACGTGGTTTTGATTTGAATTTCCCTGATGACTAATGATGATAATGGGATGGATGAGCCTGGTGGTGGGTATTAAGGAGGGCACATATTGCATGGAGAACTGGGTGTTACATGTCAACAATGAACCCTGGAACACTACATCAAAAACTAATGATGTATTGTATGGTGATTAACATAACACAATTAAAAAAATAAAAATAAATAAGTAAAACGTATCACATGTCCCAAATGTTCCATGTATGAATTTCACATGATGATTATGTTGAAAGTAGATAATGATTTAATTAAGCAATAATAGAATATCTTACTATTGATTTTGTTAATAATTTAATCTTACTATTTTTAACTGCATTCTAATATTTCCTATTCTATCATTGTTAATCCTTATTCAACTATTGTTAAATACATTTTATAAATATACAAAAATGTTTGATATTTGAAAGAGAATATTATATAAAATTACTTTATTATTCCATATTAAAGTGTTCTGGCTGGTAATTCAAGGAATAATGCCTGACATGCACTTCAGATTATAAAGTTCATGTTAGCTGAGTTGGAAGCACTGCAAAAAAGAATAAAGTCTGTTAGGTTGAAGGTTGTGGTAAGCTTCAAAAGATCATGCATTACAGAAAGAAAAGACCTGAAAGGGACATCTGTGGCTATGAATTCCATGGATCATAAAGATATGCTTTACAGTTAGGTAGCTATCTTTCTTAAAATCAAGTATTTTTCTTCAGTTTTGAGAATCAAGATCCCAAATAATTCAATTTTATCACTGTTGTGATCCCAAATAATTACAAAATAAAATAAGACTCAGAATTCAGAGAGAAGGAATCACTTACCTCCAGGGAAGCTTGAGTAGTATCTATGAAAATCATAAAATTAAACTACATTTGCTTTCTTGGGGAAATAAGGAAATGAATTTTATCTAATATTATATTATTACACATGTAGAGTAATAATGGAAAATAAGAAAGATATGTTTTATCTAACATTCTATATTTCACATGTAGAGCAATAAAAAATAACAATGGAAAAAACAAATTCTCTAAGATGTACATTTCTATGAACATGCTATATGAATAAAAACAGAAAAAGTTTATAGCTCTTTTCTAGAATTGTGGACAGTGTTTACCTGTGTGTGTTGTTATTTTATATTTCAGAAGTTAAAATAAAGAAAATCTCAAATGCCAACTAGTCCAAAATAACCAACAGAAACATTTTATGGACTACAATGAATCATTTCTTCCTTTGAATTTTGTCTTTAAAATACTTCTTCAAATACAGTTTTAAGATAACCTCACATACTGTGGTCAAAAGTATCTCATTTTGATTAAAAAGAATCAGTTAAGACTGAAGGGTATAGTGCTAGAGTATGATATCAGAGATAGGGTTTTTCTGAGTCATGAAGACTATAAAGCTTGGATATATGTATTGGTGCCTGAGGCGAATTAAAGATGCAGAACATTGAAGTTTGTTATTTGCATTTTTTTAAGGAAAGTTTTTTAAAGTAGTTTTAGGTTCACAAAAAATTTGAAAGGAATGTACAGAGATTTCCCATGTATCCCCTGCTCCTTCGTGCACAGACTCTCCCATTATACATATCCCCAGTCAGGGTGGTACATTTGTTACAACTTCTGAACCTACATTGACATATCTTATCACCCAAAGTCCAAAGATTACATTAGTGCTCACTCTTGATGGTGTACATTCTATGGTCTTAAACAAATGTATAATGGCATGTATCTACCATTATAGTATCACAGAGAATATTTTCACTGCCCTAAAAATTGTCTATGTCCCACGTATTCACCCCTCCTAATCCTTGGCAAACACTGATCTTTTTATTTTTTCCATAGTTTCACCTTTTTCCAGAATGTCCTATAGTTGGAATCATATAGTGCATAGCCTTTCTCAGACTGGTTTCTTTCACTTAGTAATATGCATTTAAGTTTCCTCCATGTCTTTGCATGCATGTTTTGATAACAAATTTCTTTTAAGCATATAAGAAAAATTTTGTGCAGATATACCACAGTTTGTTTATCTGTTCACCTTTTTTTGTTATTGTTTATTTTATTTTTAAGATTTTTTTTGTAAGATTTTATTTATTTATTTATTTAATTTATTTATTTGACAGAGATCACAAGGACCCCCGGGATCATGACCCGAGCCGAAGGCAGAGGCCTTAACCCACTGAGCCACCCAAGCGCCCCATCTGTTCACCTTTTTAAGAGACCAAAACCAGACTGACATTATGTATTATGTGTCTTAGTTTGGGTGTGTCAAAGCAGATCCTGAGTTAAGAATGAGTACAAGAACTCTTTTGGAAGGCAAGTTCAGGAAGAACTGTGAGGGAGTAAAAAAACAGCAAAAAGAAGGGACGCAAGCTAATAAGTATAATGAGAAGGTTGCTCTTATGGTAATTGGGCTCAATCCTGCTGGAGATCCTCTGAGAAACTTTTGAAACATAGCTCAGATTTATTCCTGGAGGGGTGAGGAAGAGAAAAATTACTTACCAACTGTTATCTCTTAGTGACTAACCTCAAAAACATTGATTACTCTGCTCCTTCCAGATGTCCTACACATGAACTATATAGCTTCCCTAGCAGAAATCCTTAGGTAGAGAGACATAAAGCCACTGGTTATGTAAGGGAAATGTCTACAGATTACCTCTGTAGTACAAAAAGGAAATTTGGGCAGTGAATTGCCATAGTGTATCACAGTGTGAGAGTTTTCTGTTGTTTGTGAGATGGCTTAAAAATTAAAATCATCTGGGCACAAATTTTTAACTTGATATATTACTAATAGTACTTGAAATACTATTTCATTTCAGTAATTCTGGAAATTACGGTGTAGTATATAAGAACATCAAAAATCACATCAACTCCACCATTGAGAAATAACTAATAGTGTAAGTCTACACACACATAAATCTATTATTCTATAATAATAATTTTTCCATTGCACCTTATTCTATTTTATTCATTCAAATTCATGGACAACCAAATATAACTATCATATTTTGTATTAAAGACAATATTATGTTCTAATTAACCAATCCCTAATAGTTCAAGGTATTTGATGATGTTTGTCAGAATATTTTTATAAATTCTGTCTACTTTAGTTAACCTGCATTATGGAAGTTATCTATCCTTTGGGGAAAGAAAAAAAAAAGCTTTTACATTATTGGCTAGTTGTTTAAAAAATGGGTTTCTAACTTTTGAACCATTTTTTTATGTAACACAAGTTCATTAAAACAATTTTGAAAATGTCAGAAAATATGAAGTATCTCAAAATCACAAAAAACTCTATCGCCCATAAGTAACCAGTTATCCCATATACATGCAATTCTAGAAAGAGCACAATGACAGTTTTAACCATTTTATTTTACTCAACTATTAAACAAATATTCATATATACATTAATTTACAAAGCAGTTTTTTATAATCCCACATTTAATGTTTCCTAGTTTTTAATAATTATGTTTGCTAGAATAATTTTAATTCATATTTAATCACCTAGCCTTCAAGACCCTACATTACATTTGCATACACACAAATACAGCCCTCACTGCCACCAAAAAATAGTTTATTTTTCCTCTTTCAGCCTCATTTAAAATTTATTCTTGCATGTTTATACATTCTGTTTTATATATTTCCTATTAAAATGACAAGTTTCTTTAGAATGTATGTTATATGCTTTTATATCCTTACTATTGACAGACTAATTAAAATTCCTTTGGAATCAAAATTTGAACTGACTCAATGTTCAAATGTTATAATCTACCTTTATGGCAATCTATACACAGATGTACCCACACACATAAAATCTGCCTAAAATCAACATGTTTACTTGACAGATTAACAGAAGACTGACTCAGAACAGGTGAAGGAACTTTATTCAGAAACGGTGTTTTAAATATTTCAGAATATAAAAGGAATTAGCCTTCTTGGAACACTGAAAAAAAATTAAGTTAAAAAAAGGAATTCGGGGCACCTGGGGGGCTCAGTGGGATAAGCCTCTGCCTTCGGCTCGGGTCATGATCTCAGGGTCCTGGGATCGAGCCCCGCATCCGGCTCTCTGCTCAGAAAGGGAGCCTCCTTCCCTTTCTCTCTCTCTGCCTGCCTCTCTGCCTACTTGTGATCTCTCTCTCTCTGTCAAATAAATAAATATTTTTTAAAAAAGGAATTAGCTTAAAAGTTGTCAAGTCAGAAATATATTAAAGCCATACTAAATATCAAACTTTAACCAAACTAAAAGGCTTATAATTTCATAAGCTGCACACACACACACACACACACACCACTCCCTCACAGAGTCACTGATTCACAACTTCACCCATTCTACCCAAGCCCACTAGCCACAGAATGACTCAACTGCTTGTCTGTCAGATTTTCATAAAAATATCTGTTTTACTTGTTGGGAATCTAATGTAATCTTAAGATTCTTAATTTTTGTAAAACTCTATTCATATGACTTTTCTACAGCTTAAAATGCATTATCTGTAAACTCCAAGATTTCAAATATGAAACACTAATGGAAAAATTCAGTAATATTGTAGTTATTTTCAGTTTTTTGAAGTGATCAAAAAAGGTGTTAATATCACAAAATACATTTTTTGTTGATAAATTGGATACATTTCCAAACCCCCCCACAAGCTATATTTCTGGCTAAAATCTATAGGCGATATTTCCCACAATGAAAAGCTTTAAATTAGTGGAAGAGAAAACTAAGAACCTTCAGGCATAGCCATCAATTATATAAGACTCATTGGTTTATATATACCATAGTAATTTCCTACTTTAAATTACCTTTAAAGAGAGAATTGGCATAAAGAATATAAAAACTTACTAAGGGTAGACTTTACTTCTTTTAATAAAATATAAACTCAGAAGTATCTTAACAGTAAAATGTAATGTAAAAATTACTTTCAAAAAATTACCCCAGAAATGAAAGTTAAATAAAGATCCTAAAAAAATAAAAAATAAAAAAAACTTGGCTTATATCCCATACCTGAGTTTTGACAAAATGTTATTAAAAACACTGTGACTGTGCCACCACAAATAGTACTATTAGAAATGTCTTTTTGTTTATTAAATCAATTATCAGGAAAGTTTCTTAAAAATGGAAATCATTTGACAACTCCATGTTACCCAAACAGGAAAAACCTATGTTTCCTAAGATGCTTGATGATGATGATGATGGTGGTGGTGGTGGTGGTGGTGATTTTAATATAGGGGCAATAAAAGAAAGAAAATAAATGCATAGTGCAGTGAAAGAATGTGAGCACTTCCTTTGAAGGTAGTATAATGATAGTTTAATATTAGGTAAAGGCCCGACCCATAATTCATCCATCTAGCCTTGCAGTAAACACTTAGGAATACACAGAAGGTTTTCATACATTTTTTTTTTTTTGTGGCTAACATACAAGCAGAATTATGGATAATTGGTTTCCAAAATAGTCAGAAAGTACCAGGAAAGTTAAAAGAGCCCTTGAGAAGAGGATCCCAGCTTTTTATAAGACCTGAGGATGCTTTATACATCAGGCGATATAATTCGTAGCTGCTGACCAGTGCGGGGTTTTTAGGGTTAGCCAAGCTTCCACCTCTGCCTGGAGTATCTTATTATGATGTCCATTCTTTGCAGCCTTTTCTGGGCAGCCAAGCACCATAACCTTTACTTACATTAAAGAAACTTGCATCTTTTCCTTTTTTTAAAAATCAATTATATTTAAATTAATCACGATTATCCTAATAGTCATGTGACTCTAACAGATATATAATTCTTATCTCATTGCTAATGTATTATTACTGCTAATGTATCCTTTTTACAATATTCTGCTCTATGCATTTTTGATGTTATCTTTCTTTTAATACATTTTTGACTATCATATTCCAAAATGTTTTGAACTATAAGTGCACTGATTTTTAAGTTTGTATGTCATTTTCTTATCCTTTTCAAATACCTTTTTACTCCTTTAGATTTCTCAAATCCAATAATACAGAATGAGTTCAATTTTGATTTCAGATATTTAGATATCTGGCACTTCAAATAATAACCCTTGATTTGTTTTTCATATATTTGTGCTTATAAACCACATTCTTTGCTTTTTTATGATGAAAATGATAAATCAAAAAACTGTTATTAATTTTATAATCATCTGCACTAACCATTTAACATCTGATCATATGCCCATGTTATTGTTATGATTCTCCAGAATAGGCCTATACTTTGGTATTCTAACTATCTTAAAACACTTAATTTCCCAGAAATCAGTCTTTGGGGTTCTCTTGATTATGGAGTTTTTGGTTTTCTTTATAACAATGAAATCTAAATCTTTAAATCATTAAATCTTTAATGTAAACAATCACATGGATATACATAAAATGGTGGTTGCAAAATTTGCTCACATTATTTGAAATTCTCCATTACTCAGATTCTTCACATATCTTCAAAAATAAAATTTGTTATTCTATAATCAGGGTAGCTTGAAGAGACATAAAAGAATCTAGAAACTGAAGGTATTTTTCTGCTAAAATAACAAAACTAATGACTAAGCATGGGTTTAACACGGTCACCTTGCTTCTCACTTCTGAATCACTGAAAAATATGTTTGTAACAGATCATCTTAATATTCTGTCATCTATTATGAAGAGTGACATAAGTGTTATCAACAGGGATTTGGAACTTATTAGAAATATTTCATTAACTTTATAAAAGTTTTTATATTTAACCACAAGAAAAGAAACAAAATTAATAAAAACAATTTTATATTTTATATTCCTTTTTCAATGGTTATACCACTTCCCAGTATTTTTTTTATTATTCACTTAGGTCATAGAGATAACCAAGGAAAATATCCCAAGATCCAATTAGATGTCCAAGTTATAGACACAGAGAGATAGTTCTCCTTTAATCCATGGCTTACGAAGATCATAGTTCTAAACTCAGTACACCTTGTTTCCAATTTTTTTTCCCATTTTTTTTTTAAAGCTATGGCAGCGTTGTTCATATTGACCTAATAGCATGTGTCTTTTACGAAAAGGAATGAGATGTAGGTGAAATACTTTTAAACATAGAGTTGAAGGAATTATATTTAAATTTCCAATGTAACCTTTATTGTCTATCATGATTTTGGACAAATAATTTACAGTTTCTGATATTTTATTTGGATAAAATATTTTACCTGCACTGCAAAATAATAATTTGAGTTAAAAGACAATAGTTTCTTATTCTACAGAAAAATAAATAAAAGATCAGAAACTGTAAATTATTTGTCCAAAATCTTGGGATATTTTCCTTGGTTATCTCTATGACCTAAAAACTTTTATAAAGTTTCATTGTTTATTTTATTCACTAAACATAAACATTTAAAAAATATTTTTCTTACCTTTCATTTCCTACATTAATAGAATGCATTGCATATGCATATTATTATTACAGATTAGTGTTATATATAAGACATTTAAAAATGTTCTCTAAACCACTCCTTCTCCATGTCTATCAGTGCAAATTCAAATCTTGGCCTCAAGTAGATCTACTCTTACATTTTTTTCTACAGTAAGATAAAACCTGATTGATATTCAACACAGGTTCTATTTTCAAGCATACCATCTGTAACAATTCTGTTTCGAACACTAGCATTATGCTGACATTGCATTACTAAAACGAATGATTCTGGACACAAGAAGTCCCTGGGTTGTAAACCCAGAAAAAATTGACTCTTCCTCAGCTTGTTTTGTTTCTCTTAGTTACTGAGAAAAAACAAAAAACAAAAAAATGGGATTCTATTAATACCCAAATTCTAAAATCTACCATGCTATTGTGATATCGATTTAAACATTCAAGTCTTCCAGAGATTAATGGAAGCTGTTGGGCAGGACTCTGCTATGGGGCACTGTACTGCAAAGCGTTCGGTATCCATGCAAAACATCAAATATATAAAGAAGCTTGAAAAGTGGGCCATACATATCCCTTATTAATTTAACACTTATAAATTGTGATACTGGTAGTTTCCAAATATTAACATAGCTGAATATAGTTCCTCAACTATGAACTGCAAGAAAAGTACATGCTGCATATAAGTAAAGACAGTTTAGCTCCCTGAACTGTACATTTTAACCAACTGACCATCCAAAATCAAATTAGAATACTCCTATAGGCAAAATAACTTTGCAACAATTGAAGTTAAGTCTGATACTAATTTCTATGTCTTTATGAATTTTTTACAACTTAAAATAGTTTTTTAGAGAAATTTTATATTCAATCATGTTTAATTTTCTTCAGGTTTTTATGATAGTGTACTTCTCGGTAACATGATGAAACGATTCAGTAAACCACATTTACTGTATAAAAACAAATTCAGTTAACCTGAAATATTTCTTTCATATTTCAAAATATGAAGTTTTGGTAGTGCTCCTTTGTACTGAGTAGCATAAAATCTCAAAAGTACTAAAATAAATAAAAATAAGGGAATAGTAGTTATAAAGAAGATTAAAAATTTTAAGTGTAGATAAAAGACTTTAAATAGAAAGACTATAGTAAAAGTAGATACCCACAGCTCTTCTGTAGTTAATGCTCCCAAACATAACACAACGAATTTAAAATACAGATACTCAATGGTGGGAATTAAAGAGTGCACTTGTCATGATGAGCACCAAGTGATGTATGGAATTGCTGAATCACTGTATTATATGCCTGAAACTAATATAACACTGTATGTTACCTAATTGGAATTAAAATAGAAACTTAAAAAAATAAGTAAAATTAGATTGAACCAAATTTAATGAAAAAATAAAGTAAAATAAAATATATATAGTAGAGAACTCCTAAGCACAACACAATAAATTTAAAATATATACAACTGTGCACATTTACTATAACTAGATGAACATAACTTTTGAAATTAGATATGCAAATCACACAAGTATTAAAATATTGTAAATTTAAGGATTCATTAGTATATCTTTCAGTGTCATATGCATTTAATCAAGTCAGTATAAATTCATTAAGAATTTATTTTATGTGTAAACACTGGCTAAGTGGTAAAGAGAACTGAGGCAGTGAAAGTGAAAAGTAGATGAATGAATGAATGAATGCATGAATGAATAAATGAATGGATGATTAAAGTGGTTTGCATTATCCAAGCCATACAATACTGCTGGAAAACAAAACTAACATATACAAGAGATATTAGATGTAAAAGTAGATGGCACTTCTGAGGGAGCAACATAACATTTCAAAATATTGCCGATAACCCATAATATATCTTAAGAAGTGTCATGGTCAGAAAGATTCAAAGCCACATTCATATTTAAAAACTTGAGATTACTTCTCTTAAATTTAATTTACTATGCTTGTGCCCATGGCTTCCATCTGATGTTTGACATTTCCTTCTTTCTTTCTCAATTTGAGCCTTTATCTGAACCACAAAGAGCACACACACACTAGCAGTCCTTCTTAGGAACTAAGTTCCATGACGGAGCAGAGAATCTAATTTCCTGTTGAGGTTTAGAAGCCAAGGGCATGATCAGTTATTTCCAAAGGTCAACTTTGAATGGGTGAACTTTGAGTGACATGGCCTGAAAGCAGGAACTTATCAGATTTCTCAATCTAACATACTCTTAAAAAGAAAATGGGAAAGTCAGTATCTCATTCTTACTACCTAGTCGACTGTTTTCAAAATACACTGGATTGATACTGAGAAGGGGCAGCTATAATATTATTATTTATAATGTTTTAAACATGATTAGATGCCAAGTCTTCAACATTGTTTCTATTTCATCATGCTAACTTGCAAAATCAAGCTCTTAATTAGAAAGATTAGTCATAAACTAAGATAAATTAGTTTGGCAGGTAGAGATACACTAGTGTGTCATCAAATCAAGACAGAATCAAAGAAAGGGTAGGCAGTTGTGGCAAAGGTGGCAAAGGTTTGAACATATCCAACCAAATTAGATTTTTAAATATCCTTTTTATTTGGAAACAAAAAAATGTTACAGATGACCATAATCAGGAAACTTTCAATGGACAACTTGTGGTAAAAGCCAAATTACACAGGACTGATCAATGAGTGTGATGTGGCAAGTGGTGACAATGAATACTGAAAACTTCAGATTTGAAGGAGATGATACATATTAAGCAATGGTTTGATAAGGATGAAGTGCCAAAGGAGGGCTATTTGATTTTATTTTTAGGATGCCACATTTATTTTTAAGATACCACAGTCTTGGATATTATAGTATTGAATGAGCCCATGGAGAGAAAAAAAAGAAGAAAGAGGATTATTTATGGAAATAGGTTTATTAGTGTTTGGAGAAACTGACACTGACTTCGAAAAGGAAGAGGAAAATGATGTTCCTTAGTGGTGGGGTTGCAGCAAATCCTGAGAAGGATGGGAAAATGAGTTTGGAAGTGTAGAATTTCTAATGATACCTTTCTGTAGAATGTGTTCCTATCTACAGACGATTTTTTCAGGACTCAGAATACCTGAAAAAAATCAGAATTTTTAGGACTGATCCTGGGGTTGCTATTTGAGGACAGGAGAGGCAAGATAACAAAAAGGTACTGGCACTGAGATAGCTAATAGGAGAGAAATTAATGATCATAAAATACAAAATAATAAAAGAGGCAATCTAGTCAGTTATCAATGTTAAATAACAATAGCCAGAGTAGATATCCCTGTCTTGTTCTTGACTATAGAGGAAAAGCTCTCAGTTCTTCCCCATTTAGGATGGTATTAGCTGTGGGTTTTTCATATAAGGCCTTTATTATGTTGAGGTATGTTCCCTCTAAACCAACTTTGTGGGGGGTTTTATCGTAAATGGATATTTACTTTGTCAAATGCTTTTTCTGCATATATTGAATGGATTAGAAGAACAAATACTATTAAAATGTCTATATTACCCAAAGCAATCTACACATTTAATGTAGTTGCTATCAAAATACTACTAACATTTTCTCAGAGGTAGAAAAACAATCCTAAAAATTCTATGGAACCACAAAAGACCCAGAATAGCCAAAACAAACTTGAAAAAGAAAAACAAAGTTGGAGTCCACAGTCCTGGACTTTGAGTTATATTACAAACCTATAATTATCAAAACAGTATGGTACTGGTACAAAAATAGACACATAAATCAATGGAACAGAATAAAAAACTCAGAAATGAACTCACAACTATATGGTCAATTAATCTTTGGCAAAGCAAGAAAGAATATCCAATGGGAAAAAGACATTTTCTTCAACAACTGGTGTGGGGAAAATGGGACAGCAACATGCAGAAGAATGAAACTGGACTTCTTCCTTATACCAAACACAAAAATTTTTAAAAGTGAAATTAAAATATTATAAGGATAAAAAAACAAAGGAAATACAGTTGACTCTTGAACAATGCAGGTGCTAATAATAGCCTACTATTGGCCATATTAACACATGTTTCTATGTTATATTTCTTCTTACATTAAAATAATGTAGACAAAAAGGTTACTGAGAAAATCATAAAGAAAATACATTTATAGTACTATACTGTATTTTTCAAAAAAAAAATCCATGTACAAGTGAACCTATTCATTCACGTCCATGTTATTTAAGGGTCAATTGTATATCCATACATTCACAGAGGAACTATACTGAAAGAAATACTAGAAGTATGTCATCAGATGGAAGAATAATCATCCTAGATGCAAGACAGAATAAGGAGCACTGGGAAGATAAATATCTGAGAACTCTATTATATTTACACTAATTTAATAAAACAAAAACATCATTCATGGATTAAAATTTAGTAGGATTAAAATACATGGTAACAATGACAGGGAAAAAAAAGTAGGAGAGCGTAAATACAGCTCCAGTTTCTAAGGTCTTGGTATTGTTAGAGAAGTGGTAAAAGCAATTCTTTATATTAGGATCTAATTTGTCAAATATATATGCTATAATTACTAAGATAACTTCTAAAAGAATAATAAAACAATGTATAATTAACAAGCTAACATAGAAGATAAAAATACACAATCTGTCTGAAAGAAGAAATGATAAAATAGGAAGTAATTGGAAAAAACAGAAAGAAATGTTAAGATGGTAGATTCAAATCCAAATGTAAATTCTATTAAAGATAAGTGAATTGAATTCTTCAAGTAATAAGTTACTATGCCACAAAATTAAAATATAATATAGAAATACAATTATATTGGGATTATATTTGATATTTTCTCTCAGTAACTGATAGAAAAATTATAGCAATAAACAGGATATTAAAAATTTGAACAATATGATTAACCACTTTAATCAAAATAACTTATGCAGAACTTTGTATCAAGTAAGTGCAGAATGTATACCTTCTTTTCACATGCATGTGAACCACTGTATAAAATTATCCACATGTTGGTTCCTACAGCAAATACTTTATTAGTTTACTTACATTTAACTAATTCAAATTTTACTTTTTTTATAATAATCAGCAATTTTTTCAATTCATTGGGTAACTATTGAACTTCATAAACTTAAATCTATCCATTTATTCTGAAGTATCTGTCACTTGTACATTTGGAAAATCAAAAACATTTAGCAGCTCATTTCACCCAGTGTTATTTTTCTCTTAATAATCTTATTTGTTGATGAATGCAGTTTTCCTGGGTAAGTTTCTATGGCTTTGTATGGAGATTTAGTGTGTGCCTCAGTAAAGAGGGATTAGCATGATGTGCCACTGGATTATTTCCAGTCTTCCCAATCTGACACATATTTTGGCAAATGACAGACCCATATTATAAGTGGACTAAATGAACTGCAGTGTTTTTTAACTTTCATTTATTTATTTAATTTTATTATTTTATTTTATTTTTTTAAATTTTTATTTAAACATATAATGTAACTCCACCACCCTCTCCCAACACCCCTCCCCCCACCCCCCTCAGTTTGTTTTATGACATTAAGAGTCTCTTTTGGTTTGTCTCCCTCCCGATCCCATAAGGTGTATTTTGTATTGCTTTGATTTGGTTGTAAAAACAACCACCTGTTAATATTTCAGTTACACCAAAATAAATCCACCCCACTATTTCCTTATTTTATAAATGCCCCAACCAATAAAAAAGTAGCTTCTGAATCTAACTGAAACAGTAAATTGTAAATTCAGGTTATGGTTTACGCAAGGATTGCTAGCAAAAATAGTCTGTCTATAAAAGCTGGTCATGAGGATGTAAATCGAAGTGGTAAGAGAAATAACTTGTTACCATAAAAACATAGACTATTATAAACCTAGTAAGTACTCACATGCTCATATTAAAATCACCCCTCCTTTTATCTTACCAGAAAAATTGATAATTCACTAATAATAACTATATTGACATAACTAATATATTGGGGTGATATTGAAACAACTGGCAACTTGATTTTCCAGAGCTGCAAGATTTGGAGAGTCTTGGAAACATTTTCAACATTTATTTCCATGATTACCTGTGGGGAAGGGGGTCTTTTAACTATATTCCTTTCTTTGTGAAATATGAACACATATGTTAATTATCTCAGCTCCACAACTGCAATTTCAATTCAATACTAGGTTCTTTACTCGTTACCTGGAATCAGACTCTTGTTAGACAAACAGGTTCTGTCTTGGATCTCATGAGAAGTTCTCTACCATTATGGGTTTATCTGCTTTGACGGAGCAAGCAAAATTTGAGTCTTATGTGTAAGCTTGAACGTTTCTTAGAACCTGGACTAGCAGTTGCAATTGTTTATTAAAGATTTTGACTATATGTGACTTCCAGTACTGGAAGGATGTGCAAAAGGAGGTAGAAGATCTAATGCTTCTAACCCATTAATTTTTGGTTACACTATATTTTTTCATTTGAGAATGAAGAAAATTATTCATGTATGTTGATATTTTTACACATCTTGTTCAGGCATTCCATTTAATCAGGAACATTAAGAACTCTTAAATTACATTATTATACCTGATACAAAATAATGCATTAGAAGCAAGTTTTCACCTTTTCAATTATGTTAATGTTAATGTTAACCATTTTTGTTTTTTCATCAGTATTATTCAATTCATACATATTATTTTAATCATACTGTAGGCATAATTATTTATCTCACAATTAATGTTATATTTTAAGCACTTATGCATAAGCACTTATGATGTACATGTTACATGTAACAGTACATGTTATGTACTGTTTATATGACTTGGTAGATAATAGCTGGCCATGACCTTCTGGGTATTGATAGTAGCCAGGCAGAATTCAGAGGTGTGAAAATACTTCTTTCACTTGATTATTTTTCTGATATTAATGGGAAAAATAGCAATTGGAAACTTCTTAAAGGCACCTGGGTGGCTCAGTTAGTTAACTGTCTGCCTTCTGCTCAGATCATGATCCCAGGGTCCTGGGATTAAGCCCCATGTCAGGCTCCCTCCTCTGCTCCTCTTCCCACTCATTGTCTCAATCTCTTTCTCTCTCACATAAATAAATAAAATTTTTAAAAACAAAGAACTTTCTTAAAGGATCAATGTTTAAGTTTACTTAAAAAATGAAAGAGAAGAGAACATTAAATATTAATACCACATTGTGCTACAATTTCATTTTTACTTTTTAAATTATTGTTTTGTTATTGATAGGTAGTCATGTTAAGTCTTTAGAAACAGGAGTTTTTAGGGACGCCTGGGTGGCTCGGTTGGTTGAGCGGCTGCCTTCGGCTCAGGTCATGATCCCGGCATCCTGGGATCAAGTCCCACATCAGGGTCCTTGCTCAGCAGGGAGCCTGCTTCTCCCTCTGCCTCTGCCTGCCACTCTGTCTGCCTGTGCTTGCTCTCTCTCTCTAACAAAGAGATAAATAAAATCTTTGAAAAAAAAAAAAGAAATAGGAGTTTTTAAATCTGATTACTTTTGTAATGATCAATTATAGGAAAACAGTAAATGAAACACAACTAATCGCTTACATAATGCTACAGAAATTTACAGATAATCACATGGGGGAGAAATAGCATTCTAAAATGAATGGCAAAAATTATAAAAAGAAATGCCATCGGACGCCTCGGTGGCCCAGTCAGTTAAGCATCTGTCTTCAGCTGGGGTTGAAATCCAGGGTCCTGGGATTGAATCTCACATCAAGCTCCTGGCACAGCAGGGAGCCTACTTCCCCCTCTGCCGCTTTCCCTGCCTGTGCTCTCTCTCTGACATAAAGTCTTTAAAATAAATAAATAAATAAATAAAGTCATCATTCTTAAAAAAAAAAAATGCCCCTATCCCAACTGCTAATAAAATTTTCATTTATCTCTAAAGTATCAATTATCTAGTTATCACTATCTTAAAGTTTCCCAAAGAAGTTGCAGTAATGGAGAGCATTTTTCAGTTCATTCAAGTTTGTTTCCTGGGGGCAAAGAGCCACATATCAAACACTGGTGTTTTATGCATCTGTGGTGAGGAGATTTTTCTTCTATAGGTTCCTTATCAAAATGAGTTCCCTGGAAAATTGCCCACAATTATCATCAAAATGAAATTTTTTATTTCCTAAATAAACAGAATTAATTAGTTTTAGAATTATTTATTTTAAAAGGAAAAAATGTTATGATCTTAACAAATTAATTTTCTGATTTAAAGACTATGTAAGGTTAAGAATATGACAATAAATCATGGTGACTGAGAATTAGGGGCCATTCCCTTTCAAAACTGCTTTTTTGGATAACTTAACAGAGGTTTTGACTACTTCGGGGTCTAAGGATTTGAGATCTTTTTGACATACTGTAGTTTAATAGAGGGAAGTCCCCTTCCCTCATTTTCACAAGTAGCACCTCCTAATTAACTGAGCTCAATACTTCCCCTGAAGCAATCTTTACAAAGCAACAGAAGCAGTAATGAATTTTATATAAAGATGTAAATTTCAGTGTTTGAGTGTTTTTTTCCTGAGATACAAAATAAAACCAAATAAACCCTACAAATGGCTACTTAAAACCTTCTTTTAAAATATCAAAGAGGGGCTCCTGGGTGGCTCAGTGGGTTAAAGCCTCTGCCTTCAGCTCAGTACATGATCCCAGAGTCCTGGGATGGAGCCCCGCATCAGGCTCTCTGCTCAGCAGGGAGCCTGCTTCCCTTCATCTCTCTCTGCCTGCCTCTCTGCCTACTTGTGATCTCTGTCTGTCAAATAAATAAATAAAAATCTAAAAAAAAAAAAATCAAAGAAAGCAGTATTTTTTTTGTGATCAAAGGAAATTTTATAATAATTTTCAAAGGCTAACTTGCTAAAATCTGTTTTCTTCTTTTAAATTGCCCGTGCCTTTGAGAAAAGCATGTTATACGAAGGTTTCCAAAGGAAAAAGGCAAAGGCTCATAATATGCATATACCTGGATATCAAGTAATCGGGAAGTTCAGAAACCAAACTGAAACTTATATATGTAACTGTAATGTCCTAAATTGCATATTTCTGTTACTCTTATTGGTCTTGGTTTTCTTTACCCTTGTTTATCCTTCTTTGAACAAGTTTATCTATCTTTCTATCATCTATTTACTTACCTATGTATCTACTTCTTTCTATCTCTCAAATCTATCATTAATCTAATTTTGCTTATACTTCTTATAATTTCAAATCAAAACCAAAATCCTCTAGGCTTAACTATGTAATAAGAAATTTATATATACTTATCAAAATCTGTTCTAGTTATATGTATTTACAATATAATAACACACTGCATAATTACAAAGCTATGTCTTATCTCATTACTCTTCAGAGTATGCTGTATTCAGGATGCTGAAGACCAACTTTTGGTTTCACTAGGGATGATGATCTCTTGCAGATGAGTACTGATTTGTAAATATCACATAAAAATAGATGTAGCAGAATTTCCCAATTAATTGCAATCAACTTTGGAAGGGAATGATGATTACAGTTTAGTTTCTCAATTAAAAAAATATAAATTATGTTTCCTTTTCCACATTTAAATTAAGAAATTAACATAAACTAATATACTAATTGATATCAAGTCAAAGTCATTCAGATTCTTTTAGGTAATCTATAAGATTTGTTTTATTTGAACTGCTATTAATAAATATGTGAATGTGCATAAAATCTCAAAACATGCTTTTGTTAAATGAATAATTATTGTTCCCAAAAGACTATACATAGTTGACAATGCTGATTTAATTATGGATTTAATTATGATTTTATGATAATAAAAATATCATCTGAATTACAACTTTTATACACGGTACAATCAGAGTATAATAGGGAAGTGGATTTTTTTTTCAAAATAACTTATAAATACAAATATATTACGCATTTTCATTTCATTTGTCAGCTTTCTTCCCCCCCTTCCATCCTTTCCGGCTTCCTTTCTCCCTTCCTTCATTTTTTCTTTCTCTCCTTCCCTCCTCTTTCTCTTTCTCCTCCTTCTCTTCCCAGTCCTCCTCCTGCTCTTCCTCTTCCTCCTTGTTCTTGCTCTTCTTCTCCTCCTCTCCCTCCTCCTCCCCCTCATCCACTCCCCCTCCTTTTCCTTCTCATCTTCCTTCTTCTTCTTCTATCCTCCTCCTCACTTTCTCTCTCACTTTTTTTTTGAATTATTATATTCCAAGAACTCTTCTAGCTATGGTACTAAAACTGTGTGCACAAGACGAACCTCAAACTTCACAGTAGCAGAATTATTTCAGAAACTGGGCAGTGCTATAGTGAACATAAAATAAGCCAACATCACAACTATTACTGGAAAAAGAGAAGAGCTATATTAAATTAATTGAATTAAATGTTTGAAATTTTACTTCAATGAAGAAAGAAATACAAGAGTTCAATGATCCCAGGGTTATTGCTCTATACTCAGGGAAGGAATGTCCAGCACAAAATTGTCAGGACTGGAAAATTCCTGGCCGAACTGGGAGACTGAAATAAGAGTAGGCAGTGGGAAAGGGCATGTATAGTGGAAAATGAATTCAAAGAGGTAGTCTAGGGCTAAGTCAATGTTGAAATCACTTAGATGGTTCCTCAAGTATTTTATTTGTACCTCTTACTTTCCTTTTTTTTACTTTTCTAGTTGAAAGGGAATTCCATAATTTTTTCCTGCTATTTCTATTGTTTTTGTTGGTGCTATTATGTTTTTAACAACCAAGATATATTTCTTGTTTCTGAGTATTTCTTTTTATAGTACATCATCATTGTTTTACAAATGCAGCACCCTCAAAAGTAGCCTGTTCCTCTTCAGGGTTAAAGTATCTAGCTGAAACACTGTTTTCAAATTACTAAAATCATTTTTTTCTTGGCACTCTGTCAGTATCATTGTTAACTTTTAATTCACTGAGATTCATTTTTATTTTTTTTAAGATTTTATTTATTAGAGAGAGAGAGAGAGGGCACGCAAGAGAGAGCATGAGCAGTGGGGGGAGGGGCAAACGGAGAGGGGGAAGCAGGCTGCCCACTGAGAAGGGAAATCACTTAGATTTCCCATTTAGGACCCTGGGATCAAGACCTGAGCCAAAGGCAGACGCTTAACTGATTGAACCACCCAGGTGCCCTGAGATTCATTTTTAATAATCTTCATTCTATCCTAGTTGATTTAAGACACATAATAAAACATACTTGTGTTGTACAGTTTTATGAATTTTGACAGATGCATAGAATTATGTATTGCCTGACACAATTCCATATAAAATAGTTTCATCTCTCCAAAAAACTCACTCATGAGGTACTTTTGTAGGTAACTCCTTTTCTATTTTTTCTCTCCAATTACTTTTTTAACCCTATATTTGTGTTTTATATTAGAATGTCATATAAATGCAATCATACATAGATAGCTTTTGTGTTTGTTTTCATACAATGGGAACATGCATTAAAGGCTCATTTATGTTTTTTTTTTTTCCTTTAATTTCTGAGTGGTATCTCATTGCATGATTCTACTACAGATAATTTAAACTTTGAGTTCCCAGTTTTTGAGAGTTACAGATAAAATGCCTAACTCTGGCTGATAGATATTAGATATTTCTTCTGTTCCTTTCACTCCTTTTCTCCCTTCTGGTAATCCAATTACACATACATTACACATCTTGCAAATATAACTGGATATTCCACTAGATATATCCATTTTTGCTTGTTGTCAACCTATACATTAGCTACTTTTAACATATTAATTATAACATTTTAGAAGCCTCATCTAGGACTGATTCTTATGATTATTTTTCTTTGAAAGCATATATTTCTTCTTGCTTTTTTGTATGCCTCATGATATACTGTCAAAGCTGGATATCTTATATAGGACAATGAATATTAACATAAATAATTTTCTGTAAATGGGCACAAAATTCTTTGCAGTAGGCCTTTAGTTCAAACACTTAAGTAAATCAATTTAGGAGTTAAAATTCAAATGTTCTCAAAATAAAGGGAAAACTAAAGCAATTTAATTATCAATCCTTGAACACATTCAAACTTTTGGCTTTAGTGATATCTGAAAGAAATGGGCAGTATATTCTCATATATATTATGTATATACTTATATATCTGATAGATATATAGATTTATATAGATAGTTTATTCAGATGTAAGTATATTTATATATAAAGCAGAATTTCTACAAGTGGACTTGCCGGAGATAACTATGATCTTACATAGATGGTTTCAACATAAAATGATTAATTTCTTCCATTTTATTAGAAGGATATCTATCCTGAGTTCTTAGGGAAAAAAATGAACTTTTTTCCCATTTTATTATAAATACGGTATAGACAATTTTCTGCTTTTGGACATTTTTTCATGACTTGAATCTCTGAATTCCAGATCAACTGTAACTAGATATACGGTTAATTTTATGGGGACTAGGAAAAATCTAAAGTCAATTTACACCGGGTAAATCCTTTAGAAACTTGCTACTCAAAGTATGGTGTAAAGACCAGCAGCGTCAATATAATCTGGTTAGAAATACAGAATATCAGATCCTTTTCCAGATCTACTGAGTCTGAGTAAGTGTGCTAATAAGTGTATATGTGACTGGCTCAAATGTTCACTGCTTTCAAGGACACATAAAATTTGGCCAGATGCTAATCACTTGAAGTGTCTGATCCCTTCAGGATGTTCAGGTTCTCATATGTCCATTTCCATTAAATGGAAATATGTTAAAAAAATTTCAGTCGAACCCCTCTAGCATTCATATAATATTCTTATGAAGTAATAATTACAATTTCAGTATTACACTTCACCTTTCTACACTCACAATCC
Organism: Taxidea taxus jeffersonii; assembly: GCA_003697995.1. Classification (NCBI taxonomy): domain Eukaryota; kingdom Metazoa; phylum Chordata; class Mammalia; order Carnivora; family Mustelidae; genus Taxidea; species Taxidea taxus. The sequence continues at coordinate 38,788 of RCUC01166258.1, forward strand.
ATGAGGGACTTCATGGGCCCAAAACAATTCTGCTGTATTTAAACTTCTTATCCTTTAAAACAGAGACACACAGGGCTCTGTTATGAAATACTGTTTAAAAATAACCCCAGTTCATGTATCACACAATTATATAGAAAAGGATGAGAGGACTTTTTGTCACTCCTGGAGGCCAAATCTAAAAAAACAATCTCTCCTAGTGTGTACTGAGCTGTTGAGATTCTAAAACTCTGTTTCCTCTTCTCCAGACAATGCATCTATACATTATTTTGAATAAAATATTAGAAATCTTGTAACCATGTCCTCAACCCTAAGTGAAAGTCATATTTCACACTTACTTTTACTTTAAATACAGAATAATACTATGTGTATTTATTCTAAGCATAGTTGTACTTTTTTAATCTATACAATTCAGCAACTAATATCTAGATAAACTGATAACCTCTAATTATGTACTCTACAATATCACATAAAATTCTACAAGTCATAATTCTAAATCTCAACAACAGAAATTAATAGGTTTATATCATTCTTTGGATCACTGAGAAAATATATTTTAATCTGAGAGGTTTAAGAACCCAAGGTTTATCATAGTTAATACAAAAAAGGATGAACAATTATGCTTACACTCCATTTATGGACATTTCTAAAATATGTGTCACTACAGAGTAACAGTGTAACCATTAGCAGAGCGATTTATTATATGATTTTAAAATCTCAGAAATCCTAGAATCTTTAGATTCTTAGAAATCCTAGAAATCTTTAAATCATAGAAAGCCTAGAGGCATTCTTTTTTTCCTTATGTTTACTTGTCAGTTTTTGGATCTGTTGAAGGATGGGCAAAATTCATCATTTTTCTGTCCCAGAGTTATTTGGTGCTTATGAACTATTATGTTATTGTTTCAGTTTGGATAGATTTGCAATTCTTGCATTTTGCTTGAACTATTGTTGAACCAAACCCCCAAATGCAAAGCAAAAGTCAGCAAAACCTGCCAAGTTTTCCCTAGCTTTGGATTGAAATATGTAAAGTCAGAAATATTCTAAACCAAACTGGGAAAGTGAAAAATAGCCCAAGGACAATAAAACTCTTAACTCAAAGAGTAGTTGGAGGCACTATCACAAAATTTGGGGCAACACTGAGTTATACACTGAGTACACAGAATATCAAATTCCCTAATACAAGAATTGAGTCTCACTGATTTTATGTTCTTCTATTTTTATGGCAGTGTTCAACAAATCTTTTTGCTTGTCACAAAGATGAGTCAAAATGTACTGTCTATGCTACAGAATACTTCTTCCTACTTGCTCTCAACTAACCAATATATTCTCTTCATAAACTTTTCTATTCTTAGCTCGTTTTGAAAATGATGCATGACTTGGACAAATATTCTCAGACTTCTTACGTGAGAGGAAAGCAGTATTCCAAAATAGTTATTAAAAAGCTTACTTATTACATGTCCTCTCTTTTAAATTAACACTAGCATAATACTGTAACAGAAATAGTAAAAATAAACAGAAAAAAAATAAACTATGTAAAGCTATCTTCAAATCAAGTCATTCCAACTTTTGATTTGACTCTCACATAAGAAAATGCTGAATATTTTACCCTAACCTTTGTTATTTCATATTGAAGAATTAAAGTAATATATTATTGAGATAATGCAATGTTTTTCTCTATGTCTAAGAGCACTTGATAAATTGGTGGTGCTTTTTTTTACACCATCTAAATGATGCATTTTAGATGATTTATTTTTAATTCATAAGTTGATCACTCAGATGGCATTCTCCAATCCCAAGATTGCAAATAGAACTGTGGGGATTTTCTGCAAGTCATTTCACAGGTTTTTGCTTCAGTTTCCTAATTTACAAAATGTGGTGTGTGTGTGTGTGTGTGTGTGTGTGTGTGTGTGTGTAGAATACCTCTAGACAGGAATTTAAATCATAATTGAGTTTGTGTTTCTGCTTAACCACTTATTTGAAATAAAGTAAGCATATCTCATAATTTTGTCAAACTCCTCTGTAAAATACAAATATTATTACATTATAATTATAAATATTGCATGAGATGACATATAGTTATTTAAGTTCTTGGATTATTATTGTTTACTCAAAAACATATTGGTCTTTTTCCTTCTGAATTTAATTATTTATTTATTTTCTTTAATAATTTCATTTTATTTTTTTAAAGATTTTATTTGTTTATTTGACAGAGAGAGATAGAGAGAAGGGAACACAAGCATGGGGGAGCTGGAGAGGGAGAAGCAGGCTCCCCACTGAGCAGGGAGCCTGATGTGGGACTCGATACCAGAACCCTGGGGTCATGACCCGAGCAGAAGGCAGAGGCTTTAACCCACTGAGCCACCCAGGCACCCTTTCCTTCTGAATTTAGACACGGCTTTTAAAATATTGACCATCCCTATAATTCTGATTCTGAGATGCTTTCACAGCCTTTTGTGGAATACATGTTTTTATGTATAAACATAAATAAGCACACACACACACACATATACACTACTAGAAATGGACACTGGTCAACCTCAGAAAACTTAACAGAAGTTTACTTTGGCACAGGCATGTAGTTGTGTGGAAGAGAACCCCATTTTCCAGTTAGCTAGTTGCCAGGCAACCTGACAAATTCTCCAAGAGTAAAATTATCTAACAATCATTCCTTGTCTTTCTTTAGCAGAAAATGAAGATTAAAGAAATTATGTATACCATAAATTCTCCTTAATGCCAACACCTGTATAACACCCCAGAAAACAAAAGGAAGATTATTTTTGTGGGCAATAATAGACATATTACAAAAATATTTTTTTTCTTTCAAAACACTTGTACTTTGTCAAGCTTCTGTATATAGGATATTTGTAATTTTCAAAGCAAATCTGGTAGATGTGTATTTTCTCCCCTACTTTAAAAGTAAGGAAATTAAAAGTAGGCAATTTCCAAATACTTCACAATCAGCAAGTGAAAGCTGCGATCCAAACCCCCATTTTTATAAATTCCAAATCAAAATGATTGCCACCCTAAGATTTCAGGAGTATAGAAGACAACATGCCTAATTAGACTACAGAGGAACAAAAGATATTTCTTGGAAGAAATAAAATGTTAATGAGAAAGGATTTTAGTAAGTAAAATGATATTAGTTTTTTTTACTGGCTGAGCTAATAGGTGGCTGGGTAAAGAAATACAATTAGAACTGGGACCTGGAAGAAGCAGAAGGAAATACACTGAAGGGGAGAGATGACTATAATTAGTTACATCTGATTTCCCTCTTAGTATATTTCAGTCCAGTAAAATCATTATTTCCAAAGCCTATGTATGTTAAAGTTCAGACATTCAGACATTTATCAGACATTACATCTCCCAAATACCCTACACTTACTAATACATTAGTATTACTAGTACCATCTGCATGAATATGAATGACATGAGTTGATGACCTATCAGTATAGAACCTGGTAAGATGGCCTTGTTAAAAGAAAGTTTCCAAGATGACTTTTGTGAGGTAATAAAAAGGATTTCAAAATAATCTTTCAAAATCATCTGCTATTGTTCAGGATAGAGTAGTTAAAAAAAAATTCTGGCCACCAGAAAATTTAGAAATAGAAAAAAAATAGACATATATGTATATTTTTTTAAACATCAATTTTCAGACATTGGACATCAAACAGTGCAAGGAAATGATCCATGACAGTGAGCAAGTCTACTAGTTAAGACCAATGCTTGTTTCAGTTTATTGCCTGGAAAGATCTCCAGGCATAGGGAAAAGAGGGAACCAAGGTGGAAGTCCAGTGGTCTTCCTGGCTTAAAGGGCCCAACCTTGGTCAAGGAGATGAAGGCAACTTGAGCTGCAGGGCATAGTAATGAAGAGGGGAAAGCTGCACAGTGAGAAATCTAAAAAGAAGTCACTCTGCAGAAGTTACTCTGTTCCTATCTAAAAACCTTACGAGTAACTCTCAAGAAGACCAAACTACTTTCCAATAACTACATCTCATAGTAAAGATCAAGAACATAAACAGGAATATAAAAATCATCTACTGCTTAGCAAGGTAAAATATTCAATGTTGGGATCACATTTTAAGAAAATTACTAAGAATGTAAAAAAGGAAAATGCAATATATAATAAAGAGAATTGAAACTATAGAATAGGCCAAAAATAATAGAACTGTTATAACATTAGATAACAGGTTTTATTTTGTTTTGTTTCCCAAGTACCTGACAAACCAACCACACCCTTAGTCAAAGATTTAGGATTAAATACCTGCATTAGTTTCCCAATTGGAGTTTACACAGATTACCTGAAATGTAATGGCTTAAAGCAATACAGATTTATTATCTGATTTTTTTCTGGATGTTGGAAATCTGAAATGAGTCTTAATGGGGCTAAAGTCAAGGTGTCAACAGCACTGTTTTTCTTCTGGAAGCTTTAGGGGGAAATTCCTTTTTTTTTTTTTTTTTTTAACTTTCCAGCTCTTAGAGGCCACTTGGGGTCCATTCCTCCACCTTCATATCTACCTTTGTAGCAGCATCTCCTCTCCTCTCTGACCTGCTTCCTGCCTATGCAGCTCCTTGTGATGACACTTGACTCTCCTGAAAAGTCCACCATAATTTTCCCATCTTGAGATCCTTAATTCCATCACATCTGCAAAGTCCCTTTTGCCATTTAGGGTAACATATTCACAAGTTCTCTAAGATTAGCATGCGGACATCTTTGGGGGGCATTATTCTGTCAACTGCAGTAACCCTTCTCCCAGGCAACATAGTTATTCCGATGTCACTGACAAAGTTCTTCCCACTGGAAAGATTTTATGTTACTCTTCTCTGTTTCAGTGCCACTGCAGAGAGCAGCTGAAATGCTTGTTTCCAACTGGTGCCAACACTGCTTATAAAACAGGGTTAATTGTTTTCCCTCCTGTGACCACCAGTCTTGGGGAACTCTTCATTAGGCAATATGCATGTATAGAAGCTGAGGTGGTGAACCAAGAAGAGGATGCGTCATGAGAGTCTGAACCTGCTCACACAACTTATTTATTTCTTTCCGAAATATTCTAACCTGGTTATCTATCTATCCATGCATCCATGCATCCATCCATCCATCTATCTATTACTATCTATTATCTACATCTATCCGTCTACCCGTCTATCTATTATTTTAAAGAGGATTCATGTCACATATGGTTAGTGCTATGGCTCAGTACATCATGATGACAGCTCAGGTTTAGGTTCAGTTGATGCCCCCATTATTAAGCATGCCATTTTAGAAGGTCTCAGTACCAAACAATGTGTTTATTCCCAAAAGAAAATATTAATCGATAGAGAATATAAATTTGCCTCAAAATTCTAAGGCTTTCTGCTGTGATTCTACAAGGTGGGTTCTCCTATGTCTCTGTATAGCATCCTTATTTATCATGGACACACTGAGACATATTGAGTTGTTATGTCCTAAGGTCTGTGTGGACTGCTATATGGGCATCATTCAGAGACTTCTTTAGTTCAGAGCCCCTCTCATTTTTAGCAGCCTGACATGTTACTCAGAAAATGGGTCAGACCTGCACACCCAGCCATGACACATGTTGGATTCAAAATTCAAAGAGACTCAAAACATGCACAGAGAGTTACTTGGGTGATCTAATAGTAAGATAGACTGTATTACAAAGGAAAATTGTTCTATGAAAATAGATTGCTTTGTTTCTCTCTAATTTGTCTTTAAAAACAACATGTAAGAAAATTTTAATTATGTGTCTTTGATGTATAGATAATATACATTCTAAAGCAATAAGAGCAAGTAATGGAGCATTTTCAAAGAAAGTTCTGTTTATAGTGCTATTCTTAAGCTCAATCCCATAGCAACATGATTAAAAAGGGCAACAGTGGGTGGTGGTACAATTATTGGCTGAGCTGAAAAGTCACAGTGGGTGTTAGAACTCCCTATATAACAAGTGTTTGAGGGCTCATTGTTAGGCACTATAACATTCAGATGTCTGATAAAGCTTAGTACAGTTGGTTATAATAAGGTAATTAAATAGAAAAGCACTTGTGCATCTAACTTTAGTATTCCACAAGTACAGGCAACCCTTAGATCTCTAGATAATCTTCTTGATAATATATTCTTTGGATACAAGGAGAATTGAACAAAGCATGACTGAACATATTGGGTAAAGTTTGCTGCAGTTCTGAGAAAGGGGAAAATTATGTATAGCTTCTCTTAGCCATAAAACATTGGCAAGCATAGTTATTAGGCATTAGTAGATGGTGGGTCATAGCTAGGCCTGCCACATGCCTAAGGATGCACTGGAGCAGTAGGCTGAGAAACAAAGAAAGAATTAATAGGTGGTCTATAACCCATCATTTATATCTTAAGGATATGGAGGAGAGAGAAAGAAGAAAACATAAAATATCTAGCCTCATCAAATTTCCTGATAACAATTATGACAAAAATATAGAGTCTTTACTGATCACATGCTTTTAGCAGGATGTACCTTGTCTGTATGTAATTGCTTATGATAAACAAACCTGAAATTTATGGATTTATGAGATAGGACCTGCTGCAAAATTTCAATGTCGATTATGTAATTATAAGAGGTGAGAACTGGAAATTTTTTTTATAACTGAAATAGCTTACTTTGTGTTAAGTGATGGTGTTGATGTGCATCCTTTAGAGATGTCATGTTGAAGGTTACCTACTCTATCCTAACAAGATGAAAACAATGGGACAAGTTATTCTAGCTCCTTTCATGCAGGGCTCCTCACTCCATTCCAGCTGTATTTTATGTATAAGTTAGGGAGGCCTGGGGATCTAGCTTTATTCATATCTATCTTCTTATATATCTAAAACATGTCCTTTTAGTATGCTGGTTTAGAAGTAAATTAAAGTGGAAAAAAATTAGTTGTATCTAAGAGGCCATTTATCAATCTTTGTACCTAGTACAGATTCAACCTGGTACAGACCTGGCTTTCTCATTTGATTGAAAAGATAACCTCTCAGAAATGGGAAGGATAAGAGAGATAAAAGTGAACACCCTATTCCCCATGCACACATACATACTCCAAGTTTACACAAGGTCTGATTGAAGTCCTAACCCTGTGAATTCTTGATCTATGGCACTCATTAGTACTCATTTTTGAAAATTCTAGAGAGGTGCTTATTAAACTTTAATGTGCATGTGAATCATATTGATATCTTATTAAATACAGATTCTGTTTTAGTTAGTCTGGGGGAGGGCCAGATATTGACTAACAATGCTGATCTGTGGCCACACTGTAAGTAGCAAAGATCTAAGACATTCTTGGAGTGGACTCTTAGAATGGAGGGTCCAATATCACTATATGAGATAGTCCTAATGGTAGTGACAGCATAAGTAAATTTTGATAAGGTTTTTTTAGGATATATGGGATGTTGGAGACAAGGACCAGACAGAATTGAGGTGTGAGATAGCAAAAAAGCAGTATTCACATTCTACACTCTTAGAACACACTCTAAGTTCTATCTGTAATTAAACTCATTAAAAATAACATTTAAGTTGTATAATTCAATTGCAATTTATACCTCGAAATACATTACTAATTTTTTTAAGGAGAGAGAAAGAGAGAGAGAGAGAGAGAGAGAGAGAGAGAGAGAGAGAAGCAGAGTCCTGCTGAGTGGGGAGCCTGACACACATGAGGCTCCATCCCAGGACCCTGAGATCCTGACTTGAGTGGAAATTAAGTCGGATGCTTAATGATTGAGCCACCCAGGCACCCAAAATACAATATAACTTTTTAAAGAAATCTACATCTCATGTGATTAAAGAAAATGAGAAGGCCCTAGCTTAACGATGGGATAGGCTAACTCCCTGCCAACCACAGGGACTCCAAGCAAGCAAGCAAGCAAAAATAAAGCCTATAACAGACCCAGTGCTGTCTCCTAGGGGTGGTCCACTGAAAAGCTTGCTGTTGATAGGCCAGGTCCTGAAGGGACTCCCAATGTGCTTACTGGTGCTGAGCAAACTTATGCTATAGACCAAGAGAAATATTTGGGCCCTCAGTGTTGTGCTTGTTATCACCAGTTGGGAAATGTGTGAATAACAGCAAAGTGATGGGCTGAATATATCACAGCCCAATGCCCCACACTACAGGGACAATTCAAGTGTATTCAGTAGCTTAGGCATTGAGCATGCTTATGGGTCATCAAGTGACATCTCTACCACATCAAGTATTCTTGAAACCCTGAAAATCCTGGACTTGTCTCTCTTAGTCTGCTGAATAGCTTTTCTGATTTTCCCAAGCTTCACAATCTCCAGACTAAATACAAAAGGAGAGCTAGTAGTAGATATCACAAATCTGTGGGTAGTCTGGATTATGTGGCCCAGAATAGACCTCTTGAAGGATTGCCTGAAGAAGTAAATGACAGAAGATTTATGCTTCTCCATTTCTTTTTGAGGAACTCTGAAAACCTAGATTTGAAAGCTTTAGTTCTGGAATATAAATTTGTTAGAGGTTGAGTTTCAACAGAAAACTAGTGGCTTACTTTAAGCATACTAATACTGACTCACAAAAGTTTTTGGAAAGTACTAAAAAGGTAGCCACTGAAATAAGTTAGATGTGACTGAAAATGGAAATTATCCATTATGTCTTATCATATTTGGATTACTGTCACTATGAGTTTGGCATAGTTCTGGGATAAAGATAAATGGCACTGAAAGCCTGAGAGACCCTGAAACTAGGTGATGGGGAATAATTAGCAGAGCACATGGGTATTGCCAGTTTGCCACATAGCCAGTCAGGCAGAGAGAGGTATTTGAGAAGGATCTGGGAAACGCATCAGTAGAGAGAGGAGGCAACCAATGCAATTTATATTCTTATAATGAATCGACTATAAGAAGATATAATTCCTTTGTAACCTTCATACTTGCACAGAGGAAACTGGATTTTATATGTTTGTAGATACTCCAACAGTAAGCCAAGTTACCAAACTGAAGTCAGACCATTTATATATCACTTCATCATCAGAATGCAGCTTCTGTGTTACCTTCCTTGGATGCAATTTATAAACCAGAGGTTTTATCCTCAATATGTCTCAGATACTGTTAAGAATACCTTGCTTTCTTAAGTCCACCAAGGCTATTTCAAGAAGTATGTTCAATTCAGGACTTTAGAATTATCCATAAACAACAAGAGAGATATGGACATATTGAACTGGTGAACACTGATAAAAAATTTGTGGACTATAAAAGCCAGGTACTTTTCTTTAGTTCCCAAGGAAAGCATGGAATTTGTGTAAAGAGGATATAAAAATCTACATCTATAATATTTTAATTTTTAAAGAATTGCCAGATATAAGCCCTACCTCAGGAACAAAAACATAATAAGGCTAACGACAGGAGTGTAGTATAAGAACAACAGTGCATAGTTGGAGATGTGAAATTTTTTCTTTTCTTTCCTATTCTTTTTTGAAAAATTAAGACATGGGGCACCTGGGTGGCTCAGCGGGTTATGCCTCTGCCTTCAGCTCGGGTCATGATCTCAGGGTCCTGGGATCGAGCCCCATATGGGGCTCTCTGCTCAGCGGGGAGCCTGCTTCCCCTCTCTCTCTGCCTGCCTCTCTGCCTACTTGTGATCTCTGTCAAATAAATAAATAAAATCTTTTAAAAAAAAAGAAAAATTAAGACACGCTATGAGAATAGGCAAATATGGCATATACTACTCTTCAGAATGATAGAAAAAAATTGCTTGCAAAGAAACAAACAAGTATGACAATGGCTTTTTCACACTTTACATATCAAACCAAAGAAATAAAGGTAAATAGGCTTTACACTACTGACAATGTAATGATTTTTTGTCCTTGAAAGTGCCACAATGTGAGAGTAGATGTGGCAATCTGCAAAGTGGAACATGAAGAATACCTGATTACAACTTTCTGGGTACAACGTGAGTAATGGCTGACATTCAAGATGATAATTTTAAGACTATTCAAATATTTGTTTCTTTATTTTATAACATATTTTGATAGTGTTATGGGAGGGAATGTATACCTGGTGACAATATGCCTATACTCTTAATTATGCCACCAAGAATGCAATGTTAGAGTGTTACTCGGTACTTATTTAACAAACAGATGTGGAAGAAAGAGGTAGTAAATGATGTGCTAACTTTAGCGAAATAGTTGGTAGCAGGTAGGAGGTTAGTAATAGTGTGTAAGGCTCCGTACTCTGCACAAGCATGGGGGCTGCTTGAGATTTCTCCCCCATCCCACACACCCCACTCCTTCCCTGACTTGTGCTTTCTCTAAAATAAATAAATCTATAAAAATGTGAATTTGAGAAAAACAATGATCAACAGTAAAAGATAGCCAGTTGCCTTATTTACTAAAGTGGCCATAAAGGTCCTTTATAAAAACTTTTGAGAAGTCACGGTATATGAAAATCTTAATCATGGATTTTTTTTCATTTCAGTAAAATATTATTTTGTGTAATGTCGTATTATTTCAAAGGTAGACTAAAATATTACATGTTCCATTCTTTATACGTCCCATACTCATTACATTTCCTATTAAGAAGGGCACTCAAGTTTTTTCTTTAAACAGAAGTATAATACATGTATGAGTTGTATTGTTTTTATAACATATGCCTAATTTACTTCTTTTCAAAATTTAAGAACCTATGACGGTTATTTATAAGCATGTATATGAGGCAGAAAAACATGTTTTAAAGAAAAAAAATATTTAAATCCTCATCCCCACCTTCCTTCTCATTTACTTACTAGATCAACAGTCTTGCAACTATACTTCTTTATATTTCTCTCTGCTCACGCACACATATATTAGCTAACATAAGTGCATACAGAATTTATTTATTTCTTTTTAAATTTTATTTAAAAAAATTTTTTTATTTACTTGATAGAGATCACAAGTAGGCAGAGAAGCAGGCAGAGAGAGAGGAAGAAGCAAGCTCCCCGCTGAGCAGAGAGCCCAATGTGGGGCTCGATCCCAGGACCCTGAGATCATGACCTGAGCCGACGGCAGAGGTTTAACCCACTGAACCACGCAGGTGCCCCCAGAATTTATTTTTACATAAAAGATATCATACTATTTACATTAATCTGTGAGTCATTATATTCATTTAATACTATATATTTACATTTCTAATAACATAAATATAACAGACATATTTTCAGTGAACACACAAGTGTACTTTTACAGACAGTGAGATTTTAAAAATACAGTGATGGCTTTAGAGCAATTATTTTATATCTGTATATACCTCCAGCAGCTCACTCCACCTCCACCCTCTCACATCAGATAAAGCACATCATTTTAACCAGTGTATATCTTCCAGTATTTTTATACATGTTCTTATAACCACATACATATTATGTCATCCTCGGAAATTAATACACACTTTTAATAAATCAATAGTTCAAAAAACATATCTTTGGGTCAAAAGCCTAGTAAAACAAAATCAAATGGAAATTTAATTTTATATACTTTTTCTTGGTGTTTGTAACTCCTCAGTGGCAAGATATACATATCTTACTTGTAAAACTGAATATGAGCAAAATAATACACATTCTATTTCAACAATACAGATTTGATACAAGACTTATCATAAGAAGTGATGACAATAATGCTATGTTGGAAAAAGGTTTAGACTATTTTTTTTTTTTTTTTGGTAAAAGTTAGTATGTGCTCATCCAATAATTACTGATGCCTAAACTGCCCTAAGAATTGTTTGATGGATCATCCAAAGTTTGTATTATTTTCTCTTTTTTCCCCTGTCAACATTGTTTTCCTGGAATTTATTATTTTTGACATGTTGCAAATAAAGTAATTCTGTTTTAGGAGAAGAAGTTGGAATTTCTACCTGACATGTTCTTATATCTCAGTGTGACTGCTGTTTGTCTAGATGCTTCAACGCCAGCTTTGTATCTTCTTTAAAGTTAAGTAAACTGGAAGTGAGAATATACTGCACTCTGAATCTTTAAATCAATTTCCAACTTCCATTCAGTTGATACTGAATCAGTTTCTTACAGCTCATACTACAATATACTACATAATATGGTCCCTAACTCTCTCTAGCTGTCACTTGGTGATATGAGAATGTATGAGTGTGTGAGTGTGTGTGTTTAGGTTTGTCTACTGCTCATTCTGCAGGAATTTACAATCCATAAGAACAGAGGCTCTGTCTGCTTTTATTCCTTGCTGTGTCTCCAGTACTTAGAACTCTGCCTGATGCTGAATAGATGGTCCATATATTTTTCTTTTTTTTAAAAGATTTTATTTATTTATCTGACAGAGAGAGATCACAAGTAGGCAGAGAGGCAGAGAGAGAGAGGAGGAAGCAGGTTCCCTGCCAAGCAGAGAGCCAGATGTGGGACTCGATCCCAAGACCCTGAGATCATGACCTGAGCTGAAGGCAGAGGCCCTAACTCACTGAGCCACCCAGGCACCCTGGCCCATATATTTCTGTTGAATGGACAAACTGTGTTGTTTCAAGAATCCAAAATGTTTGAAAAGATTGTAAGAACCATGGCAAGGTTGGCTACTTGGCATAATATGCTGAAGGCAAATTGTTAGTAAGAACAATTTTGTTTGTGATGAGATCTAGCTCAAAATTACCTAATATTTCTTTAGTCTAATCTTAAATATATTGCAATAATCCTAACTTTAGGATAGTAAATGATAGCACACCTTTAACAGAAAACTCTTTTTTACTATCTACTTTGGCATTTACTTGAGCAAAGTTTATGGAATTTGTGGGCACAAAGTATATTCATCTTACTGTCTTCTTTCCTCAAAGTCTTTGAGATTGAGAGGATGGTGCCTACTACTCAAATGCCTGGAAGGAAAGGAATGGAGAAAAAAATAGCCAATATGTCATTCCAAGTGACTCAACATTCTTTTCAACTCAAATCCAAGCTTTTTTTCTATGCTTATAAATTACCTAAGCTATAATACATAAGGATTTCCCTTAGCCAGTTCTATTCAGATGATTAAAAAACCTAGTATTGCTGTTGTGGCTCTGTCTGCATTTATATGTAAGTCTAAAACAAATTATTCTATGGTAGAGAAACCATAAATTTACTATGAAATAAAGGTGTTCTTCTTCTTCCTTTTTTTTTTTTTTTAAGATGATTTTATCTTAACAGGAGCTCTTTAGGTAAGTTTACAATTGCTTCACTTTCACCTTCACAAGTCTCATCAGAGCCAAGTGTAAGGAAGCAAAACCACTTTCAGCAAACTGTTTAGACTGAAGTATTTTCATCATTGCCCATAAAATAGTGTAAAAGCAAAATAAACAAATGAAAGGCATTATCTTGCTTATGAAAAATTTTGCCTTGGGATGTATGTGTTTTCCTCCTGGCTAAACAGTGGTAAATGGCTCGCCCTGCTCCTGAGCCAATCAAAATGCCCACAAAGGAGCCTGAGTATGTTAACAAGGGGCACAATTACAATGACACTGCTCACTGGGAAAACTAATCAGACTGTGAAACATCACAGAACAATTTCTTCCTAACATATGACATGTTTTTAAGAAATAATTTTTAACATATGATCTTTGAAAAAGATTAAGACATTAAAGAAAATACCAAGTGGTAGAAAGAATTTAGCCACTCTGTTTAATTACTTCTTCGTCAGAGAAAATATCTAAGAAGCCTAATTTTCACTTACCTGCTTACAATAGAGAAGTATTTGTATTACTCAATTAGTTTATTTAATCTAATAAATTGGTTTATAGAAAATTACTTTATAAAGTTAACTATAGATGGATACATAAATGGGAGAACTTACAGCATAAAGAAATTTTAGTTATCTATAGTCCCCCCATTTTAAAAAAGCACTGTTCAGGTACAGACACTGTCTGTACATCTGATAATTCAATAAAAAAGAAAATGCTGAATTAGGTAGAAGTGATGCAGCCAGAATTTTCTTATATGGCAATGGGGTGAAACCCTGAATATGGAAATGTTTACCTGCATACCCCAACACTACAAGTATTTACACTATAATAATATTGATCAAGCCAGAATCAAAAGTAATGAGAACAGCAGCATGGAGAGGTAACTGAATGGAAGGAGATTTAGAATTAAAATTCTAATTAAGAAAATAAGAAATAGGGGCGCCTGGGTGGCTCAGTGGGTTAATAAGCCTCTGCCTTCGGCTCAGGTCATAATCTCAGGGTCCTGGGATTGAGCCCCACATCGGGCTCTCTGCTCAGCAGGGAGGCCTGTTTCCCCCTCTCTCTGCCTGCCTCTCTGCCTACTTGTGATCTCTCTCTCTGTTAAATAAAGAAATAAAAAAATCTTAAAAAAAAAGAAGAAATATTCAAGAAAGCAACACATCCACGAATCAAGAAAGAACTTCCAGAGAAAAAGTAAACACTATTAAAGAAACATATCTGTGATTGCAGAATAAAATCCAATAGGGATTTTTGTAGAAAAAGTTAAATCTATAATACATGTTAAAAAAATCAAAAGTCAAAGAATATGACTAAAATAAAGGAGAAGAAAATTTGAAACGTCCAAGATTCTACTGATATGATGAAGAAAACATATGGAATTCCTCCAGTTCTTTCTTAACTACATCTTCCCCATCCAACTTTTTCTTCTCTGCTTTTCCATATTTATTTTCTAAGTGGTTTGCTTACTTTAGGCTTCTATCCCTATAACCTACAATAATCTATTATATACATAACATGGACTCATATATTATTTTTATGTTGCCCTGGTTGATTCATTTCAACCTATCTCCACTGCACATAGAACAGAATCTGTGGTTTTCCAACCTTAGTTTTTCTCATCAGTGTTCAGTTCATTTACACTGAGTTACTTTCAGTTCTTCAAACATACAAAGTCCTCTTCTACCTTGGGGTTTTAACATAAAATACACATATGTTTGTGTCTCCTCATGTGAATGGGTCTTCATCTTTCATGTTTGTGTTTGAATTTTACTTCTTCAGAGATATCTTAATAAAAGATGTTTCCTTGTTATTGCCTTTCATTGTGCTCATCCATTCTTGATGGGTATGTAAAATGGTACAGTCACATTGTAAAATTCCTTGGCAGTTTCTTATAAAATTAAAATATATTGATCTGATGACTCAGTAATTTTTCTCCTGTTCTCCTCTTATATTTAGCATGTGCAATTTCCTCAGTTTGAAAACGCATGTTCATAAGATAGGTATAAATTTAACTTAATAAAAATGTCATAGTCTGTGTCCCCAAATGGTTGAATAATCCCATAGTACACACCAATGTAGCAGACTTCCAGTTTCTCCATAGTTAGCAATCAGTGTCAGACTTTTTAATTTTCTTCATTCAAAAGGGTGTGAAGTGATAGTTTTCACGTACATTTATTTCCATGTTTACTAGTAATAGTGAATACCTTTTCATATGCATATTGGCCATTTATTTTCTTTAAAGATTATTGTCTTTGTCATTGGAATGTTCTTATTATTGTTATAGAAATTCTTATCTGGATTAAACTCCTTGCTAATATATATCATTCTAAAAATTTTAAAGGACTTATTTATCATAGATAGAGAGCACATAAGTGGGAGGAGCAAAGGGAAAGGGAGACAGAGAATCTCAAGCAGACTCAGCACTGAGTGCAGAGCTCAATGCAGAGCTCAATCTCATGATCCTGAGATTATGACCTGAGCTGAGATCAAGAGTTGGACACAACCAACTGAGCCATCCAAGTGCCCTATTCTAAACTTGATCTCAGACTTTTAATGGAGTTCTCATACTCTTAAATGTGTCTTTTGTGAATTACATGGTTTTAATTTTAATGAAGAAAATTTTATTAATTTTTAAAATCATTCATGCTTTTCAGTTGTTACAGAAGTCACTAACACAATATTTTAAAAGAATTATCCTAAGTTTACTTCTAGAAGTTTTGTAGGTTTAATTTTTAGGTCTAGGACTATGATCCATCACAAAATAGCTTTGTTGCACAGTACGAAGTATGGTTCTAAATTCACTATTTCCATGTACTTAATCAGTTTTTCCATCACCATTTTTTGAAAATATTTTCACCTTCCCCTTGATTTACTTCGGTGGCATGTTAAAAAATTAAATGAAAATAAAACAACTTGGTAAGTGTATATAAATTTAGACCTATTCTGGTGATTAAAAAAAAATGAGTAAGCCAATACTGCACTGTGTTGATAAGTGTGGCTTTGTTGTAAAACTTGAAAAACAATTAGTTTACATTTTCTACTTTGTTCTCGTTTATCAAGATGGTTCCAGCAGTCCTAAGACATTTCATTTCCATAAAATCTTAGAATCAACTTGTCAGTATGCATTTTAAAAACTAGCAAGGATAAAATTGATTCAAATACATCAAGGGGAGATATGTGAGGGTATTCTAATTGATCCACAATCTAATCAACATCCTTGTTTGCTTTTCTAATGCACATTATATATATATACACATAATATATGTATATATGGCAGACATATATGCATATATTACATGTTAATAATTATATATTTAATAATTACATATAACATGCATATGTGTATTATATATGCATACATTATATATTCCCACATATATGAAAGAGAGAGAATAAGGAATGGACACTGTGAAGACATATATGCCACATTTTAGAAAATTATTTATAATTATTTAACTGAAGAAAATGTGGTATTGGCACATGGACTGGTGAAATGGATGAACAGAATAAAATAGAGATCCCAGAAAGTACCTACATCAATATGGAAACATGCACAGTGTATAGTACAGATGAGACTGATACTCTTTGGGAAGTTATCAACTACTTAAGAGTTGATTGTGGAATGATAGGTAATCCATATGAAACAAGATAAAATTGGATTCTTACTTAACACAATTGATAAAATATCTATGCAAAGACAATGTATAAATTAATTTCATATGGATTAAACAATAATTTAAAGTATAAGAATATATAGGAGAATATCTTTATAGTTTCTATGTTATAATTTCTACATACTGTAAAAAACAAGTTAATTGTCTATTGTAATGATCGCCTGGCTTTTATTAGTTTGGTCTTTTTCTAAATGATTTGAGTTGGAATCTTTTTTAAAGATCTGGATTATAGGGGCTCCTGGGTGGCTCAATGGGTTAAAGCCTCTGCCTTTGGCTCAGGTCCTGATTCCAGGGCCTAGGATCAAGCCCCGCATCAGGCTCTCTGCTCAGCAGGGAGCCTGCTTTCTCCACTCTGTCTGCCTCTCTGCCTGCTTATGATCTCTGTCAAATAAATAAATAAATAAATCTTAAAAAAAAAAAAAGATCTGGATTATATCCTTTGTCAGAGAGAAAAAAGAAAAGAGAGAAAAGAGGAAGAGGAAGAGCAGTTAAAAATGCACCAAATTCAGGACAGACTTAAATCCAAAGAGAGATGGTAGAAATATGATCAATAGGGAATATGAGGGATTCATAAAGGTTTTAATTGCATTCTGATATTTTATTTTTTAAATCTTTTTTTTCTCATGACTGTTTTGAATTATTCACTTATTTAGAATTAATTTACTTAAATAAAACTCAGTGTCAATGTTGCACTTTTCATGCTATAGTTTTAAAATTAGGCATTCGTCCAGAAGTATAGCATGATGTACTTTTCTTGCTTTGAGAATGTTCATATCACTTTTTTTGTTGTTGTTTATAAAACTGACAGTAGCAATTTTTCACAGATGAGTGTAATAATATTACAAGTGTAATAATAAGGCATGGACAATAAATCCCTACTAGATATTAAACCCAAAGTTATGAAAACTTTCTCTATTTCTCCATTATAAACTTTTAAAACCAAAATAAAGAACTGGGTCCTTCTTATGTTATTTCGATTTTAGAGTTATAATGTTTATAAACTGTTTTCTTTATTTAGAAGCGCCAAAGAGAAAATGTACAACCCATACAGAAACTTTATGATTTAAAGATATTGTTTTATTTTTTTTAAAGATTTTATTTTTATTTATTTATTTGACAGAGAGATCACAAGTAGGCAGAGAGGCAGGCAGAGAAGAGAGGAGGAATCAGGCCCCCTGCTGAGCAGAGAGCCCGATGTGGGGCTTGATCCCAGGACCCTGGGATCATGACCTGAGCCGAAGGCAGAGGCTATAACCCACTGAGCCACCCAGGCGCCCCAAAGATACTGTTTTATACAGTAAATTTAAATTTCTTAGCCCAGAGATATTTTTTAAAGTATTGAATTTTACAACAGTCACTATCTGATGCTTTGTCAAATGGTATTAAAGCAGTAAAATTTTTATTTATAATTAGGATGCTATTTCTAAGAAAAATACAAGATAACCCAAATCCCAAAAGTCTCAGATAGCATAATGCAATAACTAATAAGGGCATTGCTATATAAGTATTATCATTTAGTTAAAAACAATTTTACATAAGCCAATTCATAGGGAAATGCTACAGTTCACATACTGGAGGCATAACCTTCATCACCAGAGCAGTGACTGGGTACTGATAGAGAAGAGCACATAATATTTCTAAGGACTGTGAATAAAAGTATATCTGTTTATATGTCAGGCTTAAAAACCAATAACTGAAGGCCTTATAGGATATAATACTGCTGTGTGATTGAGAACAGCCTTCTGAGCCTTGTTATTATGGATTAAGTTGTTAGGAAAAAAACATCTATAATAAGGTAAAAAACAATATATTATAGTATATTGATACTGCATATATTTGGACTTATTCAATTCCAAAAATCATACAGGAGAATATATCCCTTATTATTTAAAAATTATACTCATAAGCATAATTAATTGTTAGGATGATTGGACTAAAGAAATATATAGATATATTAATGTATAAAACTATAATATTATGACTTATGATTACATTTTTAGATGCTAATTTTTTTAAAAAGATGGTTTGGGCATTCACGTTTTGATTTTATTTACTGCCTAACTGAAATGATGTTATTTTTATTTAGTCAGCACTGTAGAAAAGGCATGAAAATAATAACAATGGTACCTCTTTTATAAAAGCATAATCTCCATGTCCAAGAATTTTAAAGAGACTCAAGTAAAATTCTGAATTTTATTCTTAGTTAAAAAAAAAAAAAAAAAAAAGAAAGAAAGAGAGAGAGAAAGAAAGAAAGAAAAGAAAATATATACACAAACAGAACTTTCTTCCTTTAATTTTTACTTTCTCTGTGAAAACTATGATGCTACCATAGGCTTGCCACTCAATATATCATGTTATAGTATCCAAAATGCATGCATTTGACATATAACCCAACAATCAGTGTAGGTTGTTTCTGTTTTTATTTTTCTGGAATTGATACAAACTTTGGAGGGAGATGTGTGTATATACACATACATATACCTCTATATCTATTAATGTCAGTATGTATCACTAACCAGTTTTAAGAATAGTCTAAGTAAGCTTCAAATTCCCAGAATAAATATTTGCTGCTGCATGGAGAAAGTCTATTTAAGAATAAAAATAATAGTAATCAATAAAAGAAAAAGAGACAGATGGCTGGTGACGTTTGAACATACGAATCCCGCTATGCATGAAACCAGCTTTTCTGATTACACTTGCTACCTACAAAAACCAACATCTCCTTTTTTCTCTTCAGATATCTTGGATTGTGGCCTGCTACTTATGACTAAAATATTAGTGGCCAACATGAAGATGAAAGTTTTCTATATTTTACAGAAGAAGCAATTACAAGATTCAGAATGGTTACGTAACTTAACCAAATCAGATACATTGTAGTGAAGGTCAAACTATTGTATTTAGATGGTAGATTTCTTAACATTTCTCATCTTTTATAATGTTTTAAGCTTTCATGGTATTACACACAAAGGAAATTTTATTTTTGAAATCTTTGGTAAAATGTAGGAATCTTTATCTGACATATTTAACACTCATCTTCTTATTTGTTAAAATACCTCAGTTCTTATTATGCCACAGAATGCTAGAGCTATAAAAAAAAATAAATGTAAACACTGCTTTTTCTCTCTTTGGCTAGAGCAGGAAACTCTGTATTTTCCTTCCAGGTTTTATAATTTTCTGATGAACAACACATATTCAAGATAATCCCGTATGATACCTTTACAAATCAGGGAAGTTATGGATTTGAAAAGATGTCTCTATTCCTAGGAAATTTCCTCCCTAGGGAAAAAAAAAATCACAAGGAGTTTCTAATATAGTAGACAGATTAATGGATATTACCTCTAATCAAATGCTATATTTTTGTCTACTGAGTGTTTATCTTAATGACATTACTAATGAGAACCACAAAATACAGATCTTTAATATTATGAGAGTATGTACTACTCTGAAAAATATTAAAAGTTATGACCTGTTCTCAATCATAAATACATATGCTATAACACATAGACTTACATATGCCTGAAAAAGATCTACATTTATAGAAATGATACACTTTTTCCAGAGACCATCCATTTTATAAAAGTGAAATTCTCATAACATTTTATATCTTTTGTGCTTTTACAAAATATATGAATTGTTCATCAAAAGGGAAATGAACGTAGGCTTAGTTAACATCTGGGAGACTTCCTGTATCTTAACTTAATATCAAGAAATATGTTAGAAGTATGAATGTTCAAGAGGGACATACAGGGATATTTGTATACATGGTTTTTGGACATTTCCAGGTAAGCAACTGTCTCTTTCAACCATATTTATTTTCTAGTTCTAGCAAAAAAGTCATAACTTTGTAATGGGCATATAAGATGAAAAATAATTTACATCAAAACATTAAAAACTGATTTATAATTTATTATGAAATATGTTTCCATACACTTAAGTATAACATTTTGAGTTATTTTCTCTGAAGGAAGACTATTAACATGGAAAAATATTTATTAAAATTTATGTAGTTAATTATATAATAGTAAATACTTTATTAGAATAATATAATAATTAAATATTCATAATATATATTTGTTGATATTTTCTTGTAGAGCTTGTCTTACAAACATAAAATAGAATATATTTTGACTGTATTCTTATATGTGTATCTTAAATATTAATCATTCATGATGATATTTATATAATTACAGCCTATTTGGCCCTTGAATATGCCTTAAAATGCTGGCATGAAAATAAAAAGCTGGTCAGCTGAAACATATATATAAAAATATGTAATCTATAAATATATATATATAAATAATACATATAAATAATATATATAAGGTAAATATATACACAAATATATAAACATAATAAAATATAGTATATATTTAAATTTAATATAGATACATATAATTTCATGTGACATTTATAATTCAGTTAGTATTTATGCAGTACTCTCTATGTGTACAACACTCTTCTGGTACTGGAGATATATCCTTTTTCATATAGTGCTTACTTATAGGAAAGATAAAATAAAAGCTAAACAAGTGATATATTTGATGTGACTAGTACATAAGGAAGAAAGGCAATAAAGTGATAAAAGCTAATGGATGTGTGTATGTGTGTGTGTGCACACGCTGTTTGTGTGCTGGACACACAGGGAAGATGACATGTAACTAATAGCCTGAAGGATGATGAAATTTAGGTGAGGAGTACACCTGTCATAAAGGACAGTGAATAAAAGGCTCTGAAGTGAGACCATGTGTGAATCAGATTAGAAAGATGGCGAAGGGGCAGCAGTTATGATCTTGTAGATCTGCTATTGTAAGAACTTCAACTTTTATTCTGAATGAGATAAGAAGGCATTGAAAATTTTGGAGAAAACTGGCATGATATATTTTTCATTTAAAAGGATCACTGTAGGGGTGCCTAGGTAGCTTAGTTAGTTAAGTGTCCAACTCTTGATTTCGGCTCAGGTCATGATCTCAAGGTTGTGAGACAGCCCAGAGTCAGGCTCCTATGCTGGGTGTGGAGCCTGCTTAAGATTCTCTCTCTCCCTCTGCCCTTCCACACCTCCTCCCTCTCTAAAAAAAAAGGAAAAGAAAATAGAATTGCCAGATGATCCACAATCCCAATATATATCAGGATGTATATATCCAAAAAAATTGATATCAGAATCTCAAAGAGATATCTGCATTCCCATGTTCATTGCAACACTATTCACAATAGCCAAGATATGAACATTCCCATATTCATTGCAATACTATTCACAATAGCCAAAAACCAAAGTAGCCATCAACAGATGAATACAATATACATACAACACAATATTACTCAGCCTTAAAAAAGGAGGAAATCCTGTCATTTGCAACAACAATGAAGCTGGAGGACAAAATGCTAAGTGAAATAAGCTAGTCACAGAACAACAACCACTGCATGATACTTGAAAGCAAGCATGAGGCCTCTCATGGATTGACAGATCATTTCTTTCTGGTTCTAAACATAGGTCCTTTGACCGTGAGCAGACTGTAGCATTATAAATCAGCATTTGTTCAAGTCCAAGAAGCTATGGGCATAAGCAAGAAGAAAAGGAGAAGGTGGCATTATTTGTACAACAGATCACTTATTTAGGTGACTCCTGTCCATTGAAATGGGACCAGATGCCTTTGTCCAATCTAATGGAAAATTATGCAACTGAAGAGCCATGAGAAACAAAAACAAAACAAAACAAAAACACACATTTGAAATTCCTTCTGAGGTCTGATGCTTTCTGTTCACTAACCCTTTTCTGTTTTTACACTGGTTCAATGTTCAGGATCTAGGGACTGGCTGTATCTTGGTCTGTTATACTTTGATCAGTATAAGAGAATTCTCTGCGTTATGCCCAAACCTTTACATTTTTCTCTCACTACTGTGTTTTACTTTTCTTTTTTTTGAAGGTGTCAGCCCTTGTTTCCTGTATCTGTTTTCTAAATAGACATGTATTCTTTAATTTATGTTCAGAGAGCTGCCTTCCCTCTGTCTGAGAGGAGCTACTCAGTTATAAGTCACATGCACTCTTCCAGTTTTATATCTAAAAGCTTTATGTGGAAATTGTCAAACATCTCCTCTTAAATCACTATTTCATAGGACTTATCAAAAAAAAAAAAGTCTATATATTGGCTTTCCTTCTATCTAGGAAGCTGTTCCTTCTTTGATTCTCTTGCCATTATTTTCAGATGCTTTCCAAACTTCTAAATTTTGCACATTTTCTTATTTCTCTCATGAAAATTTTACATACCCTGAAAGATTTTTCTGGCATCCATCTCCAAATCTAGATTAGCACCTCTCAGGTATGGTTAATATAATACCTACCTTGATTTCAGTTATCACAATATATTTTAATTACCTGTTTGTGTATTTAAATTTTTTTTTATTTTGCAGCAAAACTGCTGAGAGAAGATTAGTTCTCTATTCCAATAGTATATTGCAACACCTACCTCTCAGTGCTCAGAGGAGAGTAGGTGATAAAATATTTCTGAATTAATTAATGGATGTCAATTCTATGCAGATGACATCTAAAGGTGCATTTACCATTAGGATTGCTCTCCTGAGTTCCATTCTCATGTTTTAAAACTAGTTGTCCATGTTAAGAAACTATGTTTAAGATAATCTCACTATTTTTTTTAATTCACACCAACTCTGTTTCTGTTCCTCATATTTGCTAAGTCTTCCAATTTCATAATCTGAACTGAATATTAGATTTTCTCTCTCTCCCTATGCCCACATGTCTCAGGGCAAATTATTCATTTTCTAGAATTCATTCCCCCCTTCTCTATGCCTGTGATTATACAATGAGTATGATCTTTGTGCCTTTATTTTATGGTCTATCGGAATAGTCTGCATTTGGGCCATTTCACTGTCAAAATCTCTTTCACATGTGCAAATCTTTCATAGGTGTCACTGTCACTTCTAAGCCACTTTCAAGGTGCACATAAGCTTAAAAAAATCTCCCTCATCCTCTTTACAGACTCTTCTCAAGCCATTCTGGATTATATATAATGTGCTTCAACCTGGTCTCTGGGTTTTTCTCCTCCAAATCCAAAAGCAGAAAGAGTTTCATATAACAGAATGGGGGCTCATTCTGGTAACAGAAATGTACTGTTTGGACTTTTGTTCTCCAACTATGTATCTTTGTAGTCTTTGACAAATCACATGTTTACGGCTTACTTCCTTTCTACAAAAAATAAGATATTTCTATTCTTGTGTGTATGTGTGTGTGTGTGTGTGTGTGTGTGTGTTTATGCACAAGAGCATATGCTAAAAACATGATTCTGTATGTGAGGCACTTAGAAGAGGGCTTATTGCATACTGACTGCTCCCTCAGTAGTAGGTGCTATTAGGATGTCCACTGACCAAGCTAAACCACCCCCAGCCCATATATTATGTTATACTTTAGACACTCCTGCATACAGACACAGACCATGATTAAGTCTGAACTGATTTGTACAAGTATCTAAAAATAAACACAAATGTCTTCTTAATTCTCTCTACCTCCACTTTGAAGTAAAGCCCTTCCAAAAAGTTGTCCATCCTCTCTACCTGTTTCCTATTCACCTCTTCCCACTCTCTCTGAATCTACTCCCATCTGGCCTTTGCTCCCAGCACTCTCCAAACTATTCTTCTTAGGTTCCCAATGATAATAAATAGTTTACATATGGCGCAGTATGACTCTGGACCCAAGTATTCTCAGTTTCATAAAGAAAGCAATAGAGATTCCAAAAAAAATTGAAAGTAACTGGGTACAGTAGATCTCCAGATCTTGAAGTAGTTGAGTGAAATCAGTCAATCAGATTATTTGTGCATACTCTGTTTTCTAAATTATTTGTGCACACTCTGTGTTTTCATGAAACTTCCATATTTTTTATCAAGACTGTTAAAACCCTTGAATTACCTAACAGCTATTCAAAATGTTATGCCTTCTTACTTTCATATAAAAATTTAACAATGATAAAATATGAATGATTTTCATTGATTATATGGTGGCATAAAGTTTTCTTTTTATACATTGTGCTCTATCAGCATTAAAGTAGGTAGTGTTTACTCAGATTGAAGGAAAATGGAGCAGTTATGTATGTATAGAACTTGATGATTGTCTATAGCCAGGAAGAATGATCCATGTTCCACATCTCAATGTCTCCAAACTGGCAGAATTATTTGCAGTGTTGGTACAAATAAGTACATTTATTCTTCCGTATCAATAATAGTCCAAAGCTTTCTGTTTGTGAGGAAAAGTACTTTCTGACAAAATCAAAGTTCCTTTTTTTTTTTTTTTATACAAGGACATATTTCATTAAGTTCATTTAATGCCAAATAACTAATTTTCCCTATATCCTTTTCTCTGAAACTTGCTATTTTGTATCTGGGTCTTATTTTATAAAGGTGACTGAGTGATAACTTGGAGAGGTTATTTCAGTATTAATGACAGTTCCCCTAGAAACCAGAAGCACACTCACTTTATAGGGTCTCAGGAGGAACACCAGGTTTTGGTCAGGAAGCAGAAACAGAGTGGAGCAGCAGGTTTAAGCCAGAGCCTTTATTAGGGTTTACACAGGAAAGGTAAGACAGGGCGGGGTAAACAATTTAGGATTGGCTTGTTTGAATAAAGCAGGCTTTAGGTCCCTAGTTTATTAGTATGTGGCCCTGGAGTGATTAAACAGAGGAATACTGTTTTCTGGGATAGAAAGAAGTATGGCTCTGTTTTGGTTAGTCTGCATATCAAAGACAGGATTTGTGAGTTTCTTGCTATCTCTAAGAACTGGCTAATTGGGGCAGTCTTTCTCTAAAGTGAAAGGTGTTTTGTTTTTGTTTTTGCTTTTTTTATGTCAAAACATGATAATACACAGAATTTAAAAAAAAAAAAAGATTAATACACATGCCCACAACCAACCACAGCTGTAACAACACAGTTCTGTTTTTACATACCTCAGGAGACATGTTTGGCAGCGCATACAGCAGGGAGCCCTGTGCTCCTGGAGTAAGAGATTGCCTTACTGGATTCTGGAAAAAAGAGATAAATGGAGAGTTAATAAAGGTACTTTGAAAGAAACAGATTCCATTTAGGGTAAGAGTTCTTAGCATGGAACATCGTCCTGAGTTGATTCTGCCTTGGGGCGTTGAATGCCCAGAGATACAGTGCCCTTACTATAGCCATTCCATGTAGCTCTCAGTACAACAAAGTAACCATCATAAGGCATCTCTGTTGTTATTCGGTAGGCTAACCGCAAAATTCAGTAATTTGTTGAATTAAATTTCTAGGTGGAAAAAACTATGAATCAACCATGTCTGTCACAAAATAAAAGGCACAGAAGAAGGTTACTTTCATGTAGAACACTGCTTATCGAATAGTGTAATCTCTACCATATCTACACTATCTTGACATTACCTTCCTGCATTACTTTTCTTCACTGAATTAATTTTCTTAATTTATTCTCATGAGTAACTACATATTTCTATGATCCTCTAATATGCCTTTATGACAAGGTTACCAAGTTTCTAGGGCCATAATCTCCTTTTTACTTTTCATTGTGTAGCTCAATATTTGTTATATTTATCTGATCTATCTATCTACCTATCTATCTACCTACCTATTATCATCTATAATAGACTTTCTGACCTTCATTTGTTACACTTTAGTATGCCGTATCTGAATAACCTTGGAACACAGTGACAAACACGGAACTGTCATAGGCTAAATACTGACAATTTTTCTTCTCATTCTTCCTTTGATAGTATAAATAAAAATCTTCTTGATTGTTTTTAATGTTGCCTTTCAGTGCTGATTGAAACATACATTCTCAACGTCTAGACATGGCATGCTCTAGGAAAGCAAAACTTGGGGGAAAAATCCAAGTAATTTCATGTCATATATCCAACATGCCAATAGATGCCACCATTGCACTGTGACAACCGCCTATGTTGTGGTTAACAAAGGACAGCCTTCACTCTTCTCCATTCTCCTGTTAGAGAATGCTTAAGTATGAAATCCTTAAATACAGTTTGGGAGATCTATACCACATATGCTTTTTTCTTACACCCTTAAAATATGGCTGGAGAGTTAAATTTCCAAGGAAGAACATTTCTCATTAGTGTTGAATGTACTGTTGCAACTGTTACAGCTGAAATGTTACTAGATTGATAATGTTACTTAGAACTATTTTAACCCTTTCATGAGTCAAATTTTGTCCATTATTGAATAAAAACTAAAACAAAGTTAAAATTAAAAAGCCCACATCAGATTTATGCCTCACGCTTGTTGTTTACATATTATCTTGTTTTCTTAAAGTATTTCAAAATCCATCTATGTTTTAAAATTTACCACAGAAATCTAGGAATACTGTATAAAGTAACACGTTGTCTGAAATATTTGTAAGAAAAATCCCATCAGGTCATGGAACATAGAACTCAAACATTAAACACAAGAAAGAATATACAACCATTACAAATAATTTTCTCTTTTGTGTTAGTGAATGCATCCAATTTATGTGCCATTGTACCGAAAGGTAACGTTCCTCTTTCCCTCATTTCCTTTCCTTATAATTCCTGATTAAGATTAATTCATGACTTATAGTTCTCTTCTTTCCAAACAATTCCACTGACTGGCCTCTCATTAGTGGTTTGTGCTAGCATTAGTAAAATCCATAACCATTTCTATTGTTTTTAACTGATCCTAAAATAGAGATTTTTCAGAATAGAGCTTATGTATATCTCCTTGAATGCTATATCTCAGGTTAGTCTTCCTACTGCTGAAGCTTAACAGCAACACACTTATGAGAGATTTATTTCAATAGAGTGAAGAAAAATTTATTCTCTACTCTTAACTGCTTCACTTTTTTAAGAACCCAATTCAAGGTTGCTCAAATTAGTGTGCTTATGTACTATTTCACAATTTCTGTCTGTATAGAATCATGAACATAATTTCCTTTACATATAATTTTAGGAATGGCAATAAAAATTGAAAATGTCATCATATATAACAATGCTATCTTTATCAACTTTTACTACATATCAATAAAAATTTGATAACTTTTGGACAATATAAGATATGTTTGGTTTATTAAAAACTTACAGAATGATTGTAGAGTTGCAGAATAATTCTAGTACAGTTTTCTCTGAGCTGTGGAAATCCTAGTGAACTTTTTATCTTTTTTTCTGATAAGGATTTTATTTTCTTATAATATAAAAAAGGTTACATATCATTATTCTAATACTAAGCCATCTAATTCTTGTATCACTAACTAGACTACTTGGTACTCTGTTGACTTTTCAATACCAGTCATCTGAAATTTATTTATTGTCAGATGAAGAATTTCTGAAATTTTCTACATATGTAGACAAAAGAAAGGAATATTTATTTCCTTCATGAAAACTAAGTATTTTATTTTAAGATTATTTATTTATTTATTTGACAGACAGAGATCACAAGTAGACAGAGAGGCAGGCAGAGAGAGAGGAGGAAGCAGACTCCCCGCGGAGCAGAGAACCCGATGCGGGGTTCCATCCCAGGACCCTGAGATCATGACCTGAGCCGAAGGCAGAGGCTTTAACCCACTGAGCCACCCAGGCGCCCAAAACTAAGTATTTTAGATAGCATTTTTATAGCCTTATGAAGACATAACTAATTTTTGCCTGCTTCTCTAAGAGACATATGTATGTGCTTTAAAGCTACCACATTATTTGACACCTTTATGAACAATTACTGGAAAGAAAACATTACATGCATTATTTTCAAAGAGAATTTATTGGTAGTTCCTGAATCTTGCAGATTTTTAGAGAGAATTTTGTTTCAAAGAAACCGCAAGTTTGGCCTACATAAATTCAATCCCCAATGCAATCTTCATATCACCAAACTTGTCCCATCAGGAAACTGCCCATGAAATTTCAGTTTGGGCTGTGAATGACAATAGCAAATGGGACAAAAGGATGCAAAATTAATGATGGGGTCATGAAAAACAATGAGAAAAAAATTACTCAAATAGAGCTGAATATTGGGCTGTCAAATAGGCTAAGTAAGGAATTTATTCCATTACCAGGGTAAAGAGACTTTATAAACCTTTCCCTTTGTTAGATAGTGGCAACTGACTGATAGGAGTTTCATTGTTTATGCCCTGAGTAGATGAAATACAATTTTCTTCTTTCAATTCCACAGTATGTCATAGGTTTATGGTGCGGAGTGGAGAAGGGAGAACAACTTTTCTTTCAGTTAATATGATACCAGCCTGTATAGAAACCTGACATGACATAATAGAAAGGACTTTTCATCAACCTGGATTTCGTTCACTGTCAGCCTGATGCCATAAATGATAGCACTGTTGATTTTCTTCGTTGAAAAGGAAATCCATATTCTTTTTGCAAGAAGAACGGTACAATGGATACACTCAAATGGGGAGTGGCAGAGGTCACCATAACGGTGTGATTATTACCTCCGTTCCATGTCCATTCTCCTCCTTCTCTCTCTAGAGGGATCATGGCTCCTCAGCTAAAGACAGAATTTTCTAATTTCCCTTACAGCTCATTTTACCCATGTGGCTTAAGACACAATATGTCAGTACAAGCAATGTGACAAACTTCTGGGTCATTTCCTTTATTCTAGACTTTTCCTCTTATGACTGGTACATCCTTGGAATCCACATGTTAAGGAGGGCAGAACTATCCCATCAGCTGGATGCTTATTTTTTACTATTATATGAGAGATAAATAAACATCTAGCTAGCCCGCTTTCTTTTAGGGTACCCTTTTTCTAATATCATGGCCTCTATATTCCCAGTAATACAATTATAGTACTATTATTTTAAATGTACTATTGCTTCCTACGACCCAGCAATTGCACTACTGGGTATTTACCCTAAAGATACAAATGTAGTGATCTGAAGGGGCACATGCACCTGAATGTTTATAGAAGCAATGTCCACAATAGCCAAACTATGGAAAGAACCTAGAAGTCCATCAACAGATGAATGGATAAACAAGCTGTGGTGTATATATATGCAATGGAATACTATGCAGACATCAAAAACTCCGAAATCTTGCCATTTGCAACAATGTGGATGGAACTAGAGGATATTATGCTAAATGAAATAAGTCACTCAGAGAAAGACAATTATCATATGATCTCTCTGATATAAGGAATCTGAGAGGCAGGGCAGGGTTCATGGGGGGAAGGGCGGGAAAAAATGAAACAAGATGGGACCGGGGAGGGAGACAAACTCTAAGAGGCTCAATCTCAGCAAACAAATTGAGGGTTGTTGTGGGGTAGGGGGTTACGGATAGGGTGGCTGTTTATGGACATTGGGGAGGGTATGTGCTATGGTGAGTGCTGTGAATTGTGTAAGACTGATCATTCACAGACCTGTACCCCTGAAGCAAATGATACATTATGTTAATTTTAAAAATAGCTAATATGTTACTTAGGACTTTTAATAAACCTTTACAAGTAAAACTGGTCTATACTTTTATCTCTTTTTAAAATATTTATTTATTTTGCAGATAGAGGAAGGGAGGAGGGCACACAATCGGGGTGAGGGGCATGGGAGTGGGGCAAAGATATTCCACACTGAGTGTACCACCTGACATGGGGCTCCATCTCACAACCCTGAGATCATGACCTGAGCTGAAATCAAGAGTCAGATGCTTAATCAACTAAAGCACCCAGGCACCCCAATATATTTTTCTCTCTCTTTTTTAAAAATCTTATTCTTCCTTATTCTTCTCTGTTTTCAGAATCATCATTTGGTTACCTTAATAATGTGCATGTATATATTTTACTTAAAAAGTAAAAAGCAAAGTTGGTCATTTTCTTTAAGAATAGAATACATATTTTCTAAATGAATTATGCATAAGTTTCACATTACTTTTATTTCATCTGAAAATGATGTACAGTGTTGGGAATCAGATATATTTTCAATTGATAAGTCTTACAAATATATATTACTAATGAACTCAACCTAAGAACAGCAGAATGTGCAGACTTTCTGGAATAATGTGAAGGCTTTGATACTAGCCAAGAATTTTATTTGAAATCCTAGGAAAAGTTATTTTGCTCACTTTGTATACCTGGAGACACTATAATTAGATCATTTAAGTAATCAGACTTATATGCAAATATCCAGAAAATTCTAACCTTGCCTATACAATACTTTGCTTACATTTTTATTGCTATTGGTCCCAATTCTTTAACAGCAATTTACTTATCACTAATTACAAAGAACACAAGAAGGCAACTATCAGATCAAATAATGCCATGTTTATTGTAAGACATATTTAGAATATAATGAATCCATGACACTTGACAGCTACCATTTCACTTTTTTACAGGTGTTACTAGGTTGGGGAAAATGAAGAATGCTAAATTGGCAGATACTCTCAATTGTATTAAATACTGTTATTGTTTCCATTTCAGAGACATGATTTCTATTTCTACCTTCAACATTTGATTATTCAAAGAGAAGTTGGAAACTCAGTTGTTAGAACTGTATCTAAACTCTTCTAGGAAAGTACATTAGAACTAGTCACTATTTGTTGTAAGAAGTAAAATTTGTTCCTCATATTGTAGAATAAGAAGAATGTTGAAAAATATATTGTTGAATAATTCATATAGTTTTATTCAGTATGAGCCAGTCCAGAAAAAAGTCTATCCTATATCAAATCACACTCAAATAAAAAACACTGAAAAAAAAAACCTATAATTTGCTCTAGAGCATCTTATATATCCACAGTATATATAATAATATATAATTATTTTATAAGTAAAAATAACTTATCTAAGAACATTATTTTCTTCTAAAACTAAGGTGATTTGTAGCTTAGATGTGTTACAAATGTTATTTTCCTTTAGAATTGTCCCTAAAAAGAAACATTTATGTGTAAGCTTCATAATTGTATACTTACATGTTAAATTTAAGTTACAAGAATATTCACTTAACTTCTGTTTATAAATCCTACCTACAGAGTCTCAGTTTTAAGACTTGAGTGACTTTGACAATTAAAAGTAGGATAATGGCACAACAAGCCCTATGTCCAATAGTGTATAATAGAGAACATTAATGCCATTTCACTTTAGTATTATGATGTGTCAACATTTAACTGATTTAAGTGCACAGAGGCTTGCTGCTATGAGCAAAATCATTAAGAATTTTCTGAATACGGACACCTGGGTGGCTCAGGCAGTTAAACCCATGCCTTCGGCTTAGGTCATGATCTCAGGGTCCTGGGTTTGAGTTCCGCATCTGGCTCCTTGCTCAGTGGGGTGCCTGCTTCTCCCTCTGCTTGCCATTCCCCCTGTTTGTGTGCTCTCCCACTCTTGCTCTCTTTCTGACAAATAAAATAAAAAAAAAAATTCTGAATAACCAAATTCTGTAAAATATTAACAATAATTTTTAACATGCAATTCATTCACTAAAGCTAAAAAGTATGTGCACCACATGATTTCTATACTTTAAAATACATAAATCCATATTCTAATAGATATCACAGAAGGTAGTGATTACCTGAATGCATATCATGCTCTAGGAACCATGACCAACACCGGAGTTAAGAAAAAATATAAGATGCTTCCTGTCATGAGGAAGCTTATTCACAAAATAGCCACTGCCATAAAGTTTGTTTGCATAAAGCTCCATCTATTTTTTTAATAAATTATTTATTTGAGAGACAGAGAGAGAGCAAGTGTGAGAGCAGGGGAAGGAAAGTGGGGTTTGGGGAGGGCCAGAGAGAGAAAATCCCAAGCAGACTCCCGCTGAGCATGGAGCCTAACCTGGGACTCCATTCCTCCAGAGATCATGACCTGAGCCAACACGAAGAGTCCATAGCTTAACCTACTGAGCCACCCAGGTGCCCCTAAAACTCTATACCTTAAAAAGCAGTCTCATACTTACTCTGTTTGAGTCTAAAAAAACAAAAATCCCCCTGATTAATAATAATCATCCTCATATTCAAATAGAGTCACAAAGACTCAAAAGAGCAACAATAAAAGTCTGAGTTTACAATGACATACAAGAATGTATATTAAGTTGGTTATCTTCCCAAATCCAGTATTATTATTACTTTATCACATTTTAGAAAAGAGAAAGCCAGGGCTCACATCCATCAAAAAACTTGCCAGTGTCATGTACTGTAAGGCAAACAAAGAACATAGATTCTGTTCTTCAAACCACTAATTCAGGATTATGTTTATCCTCACAGTGCACACTTGTTAGGTGAATGTTATTCGTGATAATATATCTCTAACTAAATCTGTCATAGAAATTAGTGTTTTATTTCTCATAACTAAAATTAAAATGAAATCAAAAGTTACCTATTCTCCTTCACCCCTTTCTTCAGTGCAGTTATTTTATTCATTTGCAGTAGGTTTATTTTTTTCTATTTGTTTTCTGTGTTGCTTGCCATCTCTCCCTTGTGGATTTTATTTATTTAATTTTTTTGAGTATGAGAAATATTAATCATTTATGAAAATGTGTTTTATAGCAAAGTTATGCATTTATTTTTGACCATAGCAAGTATTAGAAGGAATTTATCTACTTAAATTTAAAAAATGTTTGTAGTCACTTGTTGCTGCCAACTTTATTTATCATCATAAAATATGATTTACTCTTTGAATGACGTTTGCATCCTAACTCAATTCTCACTAAAACAAATATTCTTTATATAGTTCTGCTTCTACTTCCATAATTCCTTACATAAAAAGAAACAACTCTCATATTTTCTCTATTCAAGGTTCCTCATAAATCTTCTCTCAATTTTGAAAACTTTTCAACATGACATGTGAATATTTATTTTCACTCCTGTGTAAAAACACAAATACAATACAACTCAGCCTGTATTATTGTTTTAGGCTTAATTTTTCTCTTAAAAAATGTTTTTTAAAGTTTATATTTTCTTCTTTAATGAAATATAATTAACATATAGTTATACAGGTTTCAGAGTACAATATAATGATTCAACAATTCTATAAATTTCTCAGTGTTCATCTATGTAAGTGTACTCTTAACCCTTTTTATCTACTTCACCCATCTCCCTCTGTCTACCTCCCCTATGGCAACTATCAGTTTGTTGTCTATATTTAAGGGTCTGTATTTTTGTTTGTTTTCTTTTTTCATTGTTTGTTCATTTGTTTTGTTTCTTAAATTCCACATGTGAATGCAATCATGTAGTATTTCTGTTTCGCTGACCAACTTACTTCACTTAGCATAATACCCTCTAGGTCCAACCATGTTGCTGCAAATGTCAAGATTTCATTCGTTTTTATGGCTGAGTAATTCTTCATTGTAATAAATATATACCACATCTTCTTTACCCATTCATCTACTGATGGACACTTTGGTTGCTTCCATATCTTGGCTATTGCAAATAATGCTGCAATAAACAGAAGTGCATATATCTTTTTGAGTTAGTATTTTCATTTCCTTTGGGTAAATACCCAGTAGTGGAATTGGTGGATCATGAGGTAGTTCTATTTTTAACTTTTTTGAGGAATCTCTATACTGTTTTTCAGTGGCTGTACCAGTTTGCATTCCCACCAACAGTGCATGATGGTTCCTTTCTTTTATATCCTAGTCAACACCTGTTATTTCTTATACTTAAAAAAAAAAAAAAATTAGCCATTCCAACAGCTGTAAGTGGTAATCACACTGTGGTTTTAAATTGCATCTAGAGTCCATGCATCTTTGAAACAATTTTCAGATGAATTGAAAGTGTTGCAAAATCAGTTGGAAAAATTCCAGTATACTTTTCTACTATATTTTTCAAAAGTTACTTAATTACAAAACAACAGTACAAATATGGAACTAAAAAATTAACAATGACAGAATAGTATTATCAAATCTATAAGGTGTATTCACATTTTTTTTTTTTTTGTATTCACATTTTAACAACTTCCCTACTAATGAACATTTCTGGTCTAGCATCAAATTTAGTTGTCATATTGTTTTGGTTTCTTTTATTCTGAAACAATTTTTTAGTCTGTCTTTGTGTTTTTTGACTTTTGTTATTAGCCAGTTATTTTGATGAATTTGGATTTGTGTGATATTTTCTTGTGATTAAATGCAGGTTACACAAATTTGGCTACAATGGCACAACAGTTACTTTGTATTTCCAAGGCATTACATCAGGAGGTCCATGCTGTCAGATGTACCCCCTGTTAATTATATTACTTTGTCATTTGGTTATAGTATCACTGGCTTGATTTCTCCCTGCAAACTTGATATTTTCTTTATTTTTTTAAAGATTTTATTTATTTATTTGACAGAGAGAGATCACAAGTAGGCAGAGGCAGTCAGAGAGAGAGAGAGGGAAGCAGGCTCTCCGCCGAGCAGAGAGCCTGATGCGGGACTTGATCCCAGGACCCTGAGATCATGACCTGAGCCAAAGGCAGCGGCTTAACCCACTGAGCCACCCAGGCGCCCCAATTTTAATTAAAATATATTTTGCTAAGATTTTTTTATGTTGTCTCCTATTATACTTTTCCACTCTTTTTATCATACCTTAATGAATGAAATACCATGACAGCACTTATATAAGGAATCCAAAATAAGTGTAAGGATGAAACTGGACCTCCATCTTTTTTTTTTTTTTTTTTTTTTTACCTTTTTAACTGGACCCCCATCTTAAAACCACTCACAAAATTAACTCAAGATGAATTAAGGACTTAAATGTCATACCTGAAACCATAAAATTCCTACAAGAAAACATAGGGGAAAAGCTCCTTGACATTAGTCTTAAGAACACTTTTTTTTCTGGATGACACAAAAGCACAAACAACAAAAGCAAAGATGAACAAGTGGGACTTACAAACTAAAAGGTTTCTGCACAGTAAAATAAATACACAACAAAATGAAAAGTCCACCAATGGAATGGGAGAAAGTATTTGCAAAAACATGTATCTGATAGAGGGTTAATACCCAAAATATGTAAGAAACTCTAATTGCTCATTAGTAGTAGTAATAATAATAATAATAATAACAATAAAATCTAACAATTAAAAACAATATCCCAATTTAAAAATGGGCAAAGGACTTGATAGACATATCTCCAAAGAGATACCACCTCACACCTGTTAGTATTGCTATTATATTGAAAACCAGTAAGAAGCATTAGCCAGGTTATAGAGAAAGGGAACCCTTGAATATGCCGATGGGTATATGAATTTATGCAGGCACTATGGAAACAATGTGCAAATTCCTCAAAAAACTAAAAAATAGAGCTACCATATAATCCAGAAATCTTAATCCTGGGTATATATCCAAAGGGACTGAAATCATGATTTTAAAGAGATATCCATACTCATGATTTTCATAGTAACCGAGACATAGAAGTAACTGAAATTTCCATCAACAAATGAATAAAGAAAATGTGATATGTATATATGAGGGAACAGATTCAACCTCCAAAGAAAAAAAAAAAAATCCTGGCATTTGTAGCAACATGGATGACTCTAGAGGACATTATGTTCAGTGAAATAAGCCAGACACAGAAGGACAAATACATGTTAGCACTTATATTAGGAATCTAAAATAATCGAACTCATAGAAACAAACAGTAGAATGGTGGTTGCCAGGGTCTGATAGAAAGGGAAACAAGGAGGTAGTAGCCAAAGCTACAAAGTTTCAGTTATGCAAGGTGAATATATTCTAGAAATATACTGTATGTCAGCATGCTTATAGGTAAGACTACTGTATATATATTTTAAAAATTTACTGAGATGGTACATCTTATGTTAAGTGTTCCTTTCACAAAAAAGAAATCTATGAGTCATATATATTTGTTTTTGTCTTACTTTTTTCTAACTTACTATAAACTTCTTGAGGACAGAATCCAGATATTTACTTCATGTAATTTCTCTCTTCCTCAAGTGCTCTGAAAAGTGTTCTTATGGATTTCAATAACCATGCATGCACAGTACTTATATTTTAATAATGAAAGCCTGAGCAGAAATCTAAGCCTACGTACTCTTTTTTTTTTTTTCACAATAATTTAATAAACAGAGCATAGGAAGAGTAACTTAAGGCATAGAGTTCGGCCTTGGAACAAACTGCTTTAGGTTCAAATCTTAACTCTAAAATACAATAGCTTTGCAACCTGGATATGGTAAGATGACATCTCTGAAGTAAACCTTTCTATCTTTTAAATGCAGATGATGTTAACTGTGAGAATGGAATGTGATAACAAATGTTTTAGTCAGTTTGGACTTCTATAACACATCACTATGGACTGGGTGGCTTTAAACAACAGAAATTTATTTCCTGTTATGGAGGCTGGGGCTCCAAAATCTGGGTGCCAGCTGGTCCAAATCCGGTGAAAATTTTCTTTGGGGTTGCAGACTACCAAGTTATTGTGTCTTTCATGGCAGAGAGGGGAAGCAACGTCTCTTTCTCTGGTAACTTTTTTAAGGGTACTAATCTCTTCATGAGGCTATACCCTCATTAGTTCATCTAATCCTAATTATCTCTTAAAGGTCCTATTTCCTAACAGCATCACATCAGGAGAGATAGAGAGGTAGTGTTTAACACATGGATTTAGGGGAAAAAGCAAATATTTGGTCTTTTTTCGCCCATGGCCCCCCAAATTTGTGTTCTTTTCATACACAAATTCATTAATTACTTTCCCCAATCCCATTCCAGCATCAACTCTAGAGTCTAAAATCCAAAGACTCACCTAAATAGCAACTAAATCATGTATGACTCAAGGTTTGATTAATCCTAAGACAAAATTCCTCTCTAGCTGTGAACCTGGAAAACCAAAAAGTTAAATGCATCTAAAACACAATAGCAGTATATGCAAATGATGAATTACCGAACTTTATATCTGAAACTAATGATATGTTGGCTAACTGAATTTAAAGAAATAGGGGCACCTGGGTGGCTTAGTTGGTTAAGCACCTGCCTTTGGCTCAGGTCATGATCTTAGGGTTCTTAGATAGAGCCTTGCATTGGGTTCCCTGCTCAGCAGAGGACCTGCTCCTCCCTCTCCCTCTGCCTGCTGCTCTGCCTACCTGTGCTCTCTATCTGTCAAATAAATAAATAAAATCTCTTAAAAAAATAAAGAAAATGATGCTTTTTATACAGAAAAAAATAAAATACAACATGGGATAGGCTTAGGATAGACATGTCACAGACTGCTACATTTGTTAACTTATTAGATGTTGCATATGAAATATGCATGTGGTACACTTAAGACCATATAACCAGTTTTTTGTTTGTTTGTTTGTTTGTGGAAGAGGGAGGCAGTGGAGGGAAAGACCTGTTGGCCTGGGACGCGGGGGACTTGGGAAATTTACCTAACCTCTCTGACCCTTTTTTTACTCTTCATTTCATATATCCTAGGGTTAAAACTGCTTCACAGAGTACCATGGTTCTGTGGAGGTGTCTCAGAGAAGATTAAAGTCTGTGACTTCTGAAAGCCCCCCTCCCCACTTCAGTCTGACCAGAGTAGATCCACTCTGTTTTACATGTTGGCATTCTGCTTGAGATTTCATCTGATAAAAAGAATCTTTTGCTTGAGAACACTGGCTTACTGGCTCTGTATCAAGTAGTTTTCCTCTGCATTTACCCCCCCAACCCTAGGCTTGCTAATAATTCCACTGAACCCAAGGCAGGGCCCCGACAGTGACAGCTGCCTCAGATTCAAGTTTGTTTGGCTTTGCCAGTTCCCATCACCAGAGAAGGAACAAGTACAGTCTCCTCCAATCTGAGACTACAGCAGAACATAGCCCAGGCCATGTTCTAGCTAAGACCTGGGAACCTTGAACCTTATCTCCTGGTTCTTCTTAATGCCCCTAGAAGACATCCTTGCCCTCTCTTCCATCTTGTTGCCCATAAACCAGTAATATTATGGTGGTAGACAGGGCAGTTGTATGTTTCTTTATCAAAGTTTGTTGAGAAAGAGTGGATGACTTTTGTATTAAAGTAATAGTAATAAGAAGAAATCTTTTCAAAATGCTACCTAAAGGAAGCTGAGAGCTCTTCTAGGGGTGATCAAAGGATTTTCTATTGCAAGTGGCCACCTATTAATTTGAAGAGGAACTTGAATGATATTACAATATGATACTAGAGAAAAAAGGCAGTAATTTAGAAATAAAAAGAATATAGTAACCAAATGAACACTTATTTTCCCCATAAAATGGACTCCTACACTATTAAAGGTCAAGTCCTTATTAGGCTCAAAAATGAGCTTTCAAAACTAGCATTGAAGAGGATTTTTAACCCTTTACACATTGCTAAATTAGATAACTTAATTTTTCATAAAAATAACAAGTCTTTTAATTGATATTATGAAGGTTAATGCTAACCTTCCTACAATTAACATCAGGCCAAACACCCACAATATCATTCATTTATTTGTGAATTTGTCCAGGTCTTCTGGAGAGCCCACTGTGTGGAGGCACTGACTTAATCCATTGAGTTAAAGAAAGGCATAGTCCATGACCCATACTTCTGAGAAAGAGTCAGTACATTCTTACTTAACAAATTATCTGTACAGAATATCAACTCAAAGTTACATAAATGTAACAAAACCATATGCATATTTTTCTTTTCTTTTTATAAATATGAATAATTGATTCCTTGCATAAGCAATAGGAGAAAAACAGAAAAGTGCAACAATTTACTCTGCAATTCTGTAGAATAATTAACTAAAGCTTGAAAACTGCTGATCAAATAACTTGGTGGAAAAGCTTATTAACTTGGAAAACCTTTAACAATATTATCTTTTTATTCTTGTTCTAACATATTTTAAATTTAATTTCTTATAAAGGATAGTGGATTATCTTTGTGACCTTTCTCTCAGTTACAGACAGAAAAGAAGAAGGAGAAAGAGGGAGGGAGGAAGAGGAGGAGGTGGAGGAGGAAAAGGGAAAGGGGAAGAGAATAAGAGGATTTGGAGGAGGAAGAGGAAGAAAAGGAGGAAGAAGAGGAGAAGGAGACAGTTGAGACTGAGAGGCAAAAAAGGAAAAAAATGAGTGAAAAGAGTTTGCTAAGGTCTCCAGTACAAAATCTGCTTATTTTTAGGTCAGAAGCCTTTTTGGTAGTTACATACATATATTGACCAAGAAGGCCTTAACATTCTCCTAAGCTTGTCTAAACTTTTGACAGGTTTCTTCCTGATTATAAGCCCCTGAGCCTCTTTTTCTTAGGGAAAACAAAACAAAACAAAACTTACTTTGTAAAACTTAGAACTGTATACTCTTTCTCTGTCCCTTTGGGATGTAAATTCTTTCCTAGCATCTTGCCAGTTTTACAACCCAGGAATGACTTTCTCAAAGAACTGGATCCATCTCTTTGAAATATAATCATCAGGAAATATAGAGACCCTAACTCTTAGTCTGTGTGGAAGGGTAGGGGCCTAACTTTGATATACACCAATTAGCAGATACACTTTGCCTAATCACATCGACCAACGCCCACCTTAAAGTCGTCCCACACTCACCCCCACCCCTGCTTTTGTACTAGCTCACATCAATGCTTAAAGTCTCTTTCATCTCTCATTTCAGTGGAGGTATATTTAATCTTTTTTCCCTATGGCAGTAGTCTTGAAGAAAGTCTTCTTTGCCTGTTTAACTTGTCTGGTGTAATTTTATTTTATTTATTTTTTTACAATATCAGAAACTGAAACAAAATAAAGGTCAGTAAAAAGCACTAGAAATGCCAAAAATGTTATAAATAAAATTATATGCAACACCAGTAACCTGGCCATTTCAGAATTTGAAAAATTTATGATACAATTTTGCCCCTTAGAGAAAAAAGAAGCAATACATAAACATACTATTTTTAAAATGAAAATAATTGATATTCTATTAAGTATAAAATAATCCTTTAGCTACTCTTCCCACTCTCTTGAAATTTTGATAACTATACATTGAATTGTTTCAACATTTTATGTGCATATGTACATATAAATGAATATATTTTGCTTCATTTATTACTTGTTTGGAATCAAACTGTTTTGTTATCTTCTTCAGTTAATGCTATACTTTGAAGTTATATGTCAGAATATAAGAGCTTTGTGTTAGAATAATGATATACAACCTTTTATATTGTATCAGATAAGATGAGATACAGAGATGATCAGATCTTATTGATAAGATAAAAGGTGAAAAATATACTAAGATCTGTACTTACCACTCCATAATTCTTTTTTTTCTTTAAGCTTTTTTCCACTCCATAATTCTTAATGAGCCACACATATTTCTTACATTTTCCAAGATCATCAAAATTTTATTAAGCTATGATATGTACTAAAGGCAGAGGAAGACAGCATTGTTATATGGGACATCATTCTCTATGTTTATTACAATTCCTAAAATTATATTCAGCAAAACAGCAGAAACAGCCACCATTTCCTAGTCTGTTTTGCAGACAACCACCAGGAGCTTTCACCACTGAAGAAATCAATGGCCAGGACAGCTGCAACTGAAGCCCTGTGGATTTCACTGGTTTTTGCTCCACAGGTATCTGCATTCACTCCAGCCACCTGATTCCCTCCCTACTCCCTTTCTAACCCCCCTGCTGGAGCCCTAGACATGCACCAGCAGCCAGGCCAGGCCTTGGTGGCTACATCAGTGTAGAGTGCCACACTACACCCCCAAAGTTAACCCTTGCTGCTGTGTGCATTCTAGAGGCCAGCCCCTCCAGCCATGTATTTGCACACTGCTGGCCTGACACCTGTCATTGGCCTCCAGTCCCACGTGCAGACCTGTGGCAAGGTCATACAGCCATGGAAGTGCACATCAGTAGCTGAGGCCCCCAAAGCTGTTTATGGGCCCGGATTCTCCCATCAAATTCTATAGCGTGAATGAATGGATTAAAACAAAAACAAAAGACCAACAACAAAAAATAAGACCCAACTGTATTCTGCCCTAAAGAGATATACTTTAGTGTCAAGGATACAGATAGGCTCAAAGTGAAGGGATGTGGAAGGATGTTTTATGCAAATGGAAACCAAGAGAGCAGAAATAGCTATTTTATATCAGACAAAATAGATGTTAGTTAAAAAAACAGTAGCAGGAAACAAAGGTCATTATATTATGAAAAGGGATCAATTAATCAAGAGGATATACCAATTGTTAAGTATATATGCACTCAACATCAGAGCTTCTAAATATGTTAAGCAAATACTAACAGATATGAAGGGAGTAATAAATAACAATACAGTAACAGTGAGAGATTCAGTATCTCAATTTCAACAATGGATAGATATCGAGACAATAAATAAAAAAGGAAACAGTGAATGTGAAAAATACTTTAAAACAATTAAACCTAATAGACCATTCTATCCAATAGCAGAATACATATTCCTCATGGAAATTTTTCAAGGATACTTTATGAATGTATTATAATTTATCATTTAATTATGAGTGATGCATATTTTCCTTCTGACATTCTAGTTTGTACCATTTTTACTTATGTGATTGGTCTTAACATGGAGCTGTTAATTGCCTTTGCCATCAAATGAAATGTAAGGCAAAAAATGACATCTTAAAAGTTACTGACTCAATACTTTAAGTTTCTACTCTGGTTAAAGCAATTTATTTTGTCTGGAAGAAATGATACTATATAAACATGAAATATCATTCAGTATCTTAATAAATGAACAAATAAAATAGAAGAGTAAATTTTGGAGATAATTATCTCTCTTTTTATTTTATTTAAGCTTTTTTTTATTTAAACATATAATGTAACCCCACCACCCTCTCCCAACCCCTCTCCCCCCCAACCCCCCTCAGTTTGTTTTATGACATT
>RCUC01166259.1:0-82667 GCA_003697995.1 Taxidea taxus jeffersonii
CAGCAAGAGAAAAACAACTAGTTATGTACAAGGGAACTCCCATAAGGTTGTCAGCTGATTTTTCAGCCAAAAACTTTGCAGGCCAGAAGGGTGGGTTTGATGTATTCAGAGTGCTGAAAGGCAAAAACTATGACCAAGAATACTCTACCTGCTTATCACTCAGAATTAAAGGAGAGCTGAAGAATTTCCCAGAATAAAGAAAAATTAAAGGAGTTCATTACTGCAAATCCAGCCTTACAATAAATGTTAAAGGGACTTCTTAAGTAAGGGGGAGTGGGGAGGATATAACCACAAGTAAAAGAGTCATGAAAGAAGTAATATCCCTGGTAAAAGCAAACATATAGTAAATGTTGTGGATCAATCATTTATAATGTTAGCATGAAGGCTAAAAGAAAAAGTAACAAAAATCAATCACATAAATAATATTTTAAAGGATACACAAACTAAATAGATGGAAACTACGACATCAAAAACATAAAAGCTAGAGGAGGTAGTAAAAATGCAGTGCTTTTAGAATGTATTATATCTTATATGACCAACATTTAAACTGCTATATTTATAGGTTGTTATGTAAGAACCTTATGACAACCACAATTCAAAACCCTGTAACAGACACAAAAAAAGAGAGAGAAAGAAGGAAATCCAAACATGACACTTAAAGAGTGATCAAATCACAAGGGAAGAGAGAAACAAAAACAAAAACAAAAGAGACGTGAAAAAGAACCAGAAAATAATGAGCCAAATGGCATGAAGTACATACCTATCAATAATTACTTTTGATGTAAATGGATTACATGCTCCAATCAAAAGACAAAGTGTGACTGAATGGAGTAAAAAAAAAAAAAAAAAAAAAGGCCCATGTACATGTTGCCTTCAGGAAACTCACTTAAAACATAATGATACACACACACTGAAAGTAAAGGGAGGTACAAGAGATTCTACGCAAATGTAAACAAAAAGAAAGCCAGAGTTGCAAAACTTACATAAGAGAAAATGTTCCAAAAACTCAAACAAAAGACAATGAAAAGAATTACATAATGAAAAAGAGCTCAGTTCAATAAGAGGATATACAAATAATAAATATCAATTCACCAATCATAGGAGCACCTAAGTATATAAAGCAAATATTAACAAATATAAAGGGAGAAACTGACAGCAATCTAAAAATAGGAGGGGACTTTAAATCCCACCTACACCAATGGATAGATCATTCAGAAAGAAAATCAGTAACAAACCAGTGGCCTTAAATGATGCAATACACCAGAGGGACTTAATAGATATATACATAATGTTCCATCTAAAAATAGTAGACTACTCATTCTTTCCAAGTGCATATGGAGCATCCTCTTGGATAAATGCAATACTAAACCAAAAAAATAAGTCTACATAAATTTAAAAGACTGAAGTCATATCAAGGATCTTTTCAACCACAATATTACAAAACTGTAAATTACAAAGCAAAACCTGAAAATAATAAAAATATGTGTAGGCTACACAACCAATGAGTCAACAAAGAAATCCAATAAATATCAAAAATGGGTTGC
Organism: Taxidea taxus jeffersonii; assembly: GCA_003697995.1. Classification (NCBI taxonomy): domain Eukaryota; kingdom Metazoa; phylum Chordata; class Mammalia; order Carnivora; family Mustelidae; genus Taxidea; species Taxidea taxus. The sequence goes on from RCUC01166259.1 coordinate 1,545, forward strand.
TAAGAGTGCAAATGGAAACACAACATTTTACATCTATGGGATGCAGAAAAAGCAATTTTGAGAGAGAAGTTATAGTATTGCAGACCTACCTCAAGAAATGAGAAAAAGTCTTAAACAGCGTAACTTCACACCTAAAGAAACTAGAGGAACAGAATTAGTAGAAAAAAGGAAATAATAAAGTTCATAGCAGAAAGAAATAAAATAGAGACTAAAAAAATCAGGAAAGATCAATATATCTAAGAGGTAGGTATTTTGAAAAGATAAACAAGTAAAACCAGAAGTAAAAAAGAAGTTTCAAATGACACACAGCAATACAGGGTACTATAAGAAACTACTGTGGACAATTACACATCAACAAATTTGACAACCTAGAAGAAACAGATAAATTCCTAGAAATTTACAACCTTCCAAGACTGAATCAGGAAGAAATAATAAGCTTAACGGATCAGTAAGTAGTAGTGAAACTGAATCAGTAATTAAAATCTTCCAAGAAACAAAAGTCTAGCATCAGAGGACTTCACAGGTAAATTCTACCAAACATATAAAGAAGAGTTATACTTCTCAAACAAATTCCAATAAGTAAAATAAATTTATAAAATAAAATAAAGAGGAAGGATTCCAAGCTCATTCTATGAGGCTGGCATTATGCTGATATCAGAACCTACCAAAGACAGTACCTAAAAAGAAAGTTATAGGCCAATAGTCCTGATAAGTAAATATGCAAAAATTCTCATCAAGATATTAGCAAACCCATTTCAACAATACATGAAAAGAATCATACACTATGATCAAATAGAGTTTATTCCAAGGATGCAAGGATGGTTCAGTCTCCATAAATTAATCTAAATGATATACCACATTACCAAAATGAAAGATGAACAGCATATGATCATCTCAACAGACACAGAAAAACATCTGGCAAAATTCAACATCCATTTATGATAAAAACTACAGGAAGGATACCTCAACATAAAAGAGACTATGTATGGGACGCCTGGGTGGCTCAGTTGGTTAAGCGGCTGCCTTCGGCTCAGGTCAGGATCCCAGCATCCTGGGATCGAGTCCCACATCGGGCTCCTTGCTCGGCAGGGAGCCTGCTTCTCCCTCTGCCTCTGCCTGCCTCTCTGTCTGCCTGTGCTTGCTCTCTCTTTCTAACTAATAAATAAATAAAATCTTAAAAAAAAAAAAAAGAGACTATGTATGGCAAACACACAGCTAACATTATACTAGTACTAGTGAAAAACTGAAAACTTTTCCTCTAAAATAGAGAACAAGACAATGATGCCTACTTTCACCTTTATTCAACATAGTACTGGAAGTCCTAACCACAGTAATCAGGAAGAAAAATAAATAAACGGCATACAAATTGGTGAGAAAGAAGTAAACCTTATACTTTGCTCATGGCATCATACTAAAGAAAACCTTAAAGACTCCTGGAAGAAAACTGTTAGAATAAATTGATTCAGTAAACGTTCAAATTATAAAATTAATATATAGAAATCTTGCATTTCTGGATGCTAAAAATAAACTAGCAGAAACAGAGATTTTAAAAACAATCCCATTTACACTTATAACAAAAAGTACAATACGTAGGAATGAATTTAACCAGGGAAGTCAGAAAACTATAGGACATTGAGGAAAAGAATTGAAGAGGACAGAAGTAAATGAATCTTACTGTGCTCATGGAGTGTAAGAATTATAACTGGTAAAATGTTTATACTATCCAGAGCAATTTCTGTCAAGATACCAATTGGTAATTTCACAGAACTAGAACAAATAATTGTAAGGTTTGTATGGAACCCAAACAGCCAAAAAAATCTTGAGAAAGAACAAATCTGGAAGTATCACATTTCCTGATTTCAAACTATACTATAAAGGTAAAATAATCGAAAATGGCATAGTAGTGACACAAAAACAGACACACAGGTCAAAGGAACAGCATAGGGATCCCAGAAATTAGCCCATACTTACATGGTCAATTAATCTACAACAAATGAGGCAAGAATGTGCAATGGGGAAAGTAGAGTCTCTTAAATAATGGATCTTGGGGCAAGTGAATGTACATATAAAAAGGAAAAACTGAACCACCTTCTTACATCATATAGAAAAATACACTCAAAATGGATAAAAGACTTAAATGTAAGACCTGAAACCTTGAACTCATAGAAGAAAATACATTTTAGGCTCTTTTACATAAGTCTAAGCATTATTTTGGATCTGTCTCCTTAGGCAAGGGCCACAAAAGCAAAAACAAAGAAATGGGACCACATCAAACTAAAAGCTTTGGGAGAGCAGAGGTAACCATCAACAAAATAAAAAGGCAGTCTACTGAATGTGAAAAGATACTTGGAAATGATGTATCTAATAAGGTGATGATATCTTAATATATAAAGATCACAACTCAACAATAACAAAAAGAAACAACTCAATTAAAAAATGGGCAGAAAACATGAATAGAGATTTTTTTCAAAAAAGACACACTGGTGGTGAATAGGCATAATCATCCAGGAAACCTAAATCAATACCACAGTGAAATGGTACTTTACACTCGTGAGAATGGATGTTACCAAAAAGATAAGAAGTAACATTAATTGATGAGGATGTGGAGAAAAGATAACCCTCGTGCAATGTTGGTGGAAAAGTAAAGTGGTGCAACCACTGTGAAAAACAGGCTGGAATTTTTTTTCAAAAAGTTAAAAATGCAACTACCGTACCATCCAGCAATTCCACTTCTGGGTATTTATCTAAACAAAATGAAAATACTACTTCAAAAAAGACATATGCACTCTATTCACCGTGGCACTATTTACAATAACCAAGAAATGGAAGCAACCTAAGTGTGTAGTGATTGATAAATGAAGTACATATAGTAATATATACAGTGAAATATGAGCCATGAATTCCATCAAGAATGGAATCTTGCCACTTGCAACAGGATGGACAGACCTAGAAGGCATAACGCTAGGAGAAGTTACACAGAAAAATACTGTATGATTTCACTTAAATGTGGAATAAAAAAACAAATGAACAAAACCAAACAGAAACAGACTCATAAATACACAGAACAAAATGGTGGTTTGGGAAGAGTTTGAGGCGATGAGTGAAGGTGATTAAGACACTCACTTCATAACTTATATGAACATTAAATTATACCATAAACCTGAAACTAGTATTTCATGCTAACTATACCTCAATAAAATGTAAAAACATTAAAAAACATAAAATTAATGCAGAAGTATATAAATACTAAATATCTGTAAGTCACACACAACTATGTATATTGTAGTTGCTTGTCCTTTTTTTTTAATATGTAATATATCCTGGAAATTGATTCACTATAGCACATACAGGCCTACATGTTATTTAATTAATGGCTCCATGGTACGGGTGTGCTAAATTGACTTAGTCACTCGTAGGTTAAATATAAGTTAACTTTCAGTCTTTTGTTAGTGCAAACAATAAATTGAAAGTTATAATGCTTTTACTAAATAAATATAATATACATGTTAATATACAATAATGCTGATATTAATTTTAACTTAAAATGTTAAAAAGCAATAGTGACACAGATGGCTAAAATCAATAGTGAGTCAAATGGCTAAAACCAAAAACACAAAAAGTGACAAGTGTTGGCAAGGATGTGAAGAAACGGGAAAACCAGGGCACCTGGGTGGCTCAGTGGGTTAAAGCCTCTGCCTTCAGCTCAGGTCATGGTTTTAGGGTCCTGGGATTGAGCCCCGCATTGGGCTCTCTGCTCAGCAGGGAGCCTGCCTCCTCCTGTCTCTGCCTGCCTTTCTGTCTACTTGCGATCTCTCTCTCTGTCAAATAAATAAATAAAATCTTAAAAAAAAAAAAGAAAGAAAAGTGAAAACCCCGATGAACTGTTACAGCAATGCAAATTGGTATAGCCACTGTGCTAAATAGTATTGATTTCTCAAAAAATTAAAACTAAATTACCATATGATCTAGTAATTCCAATACTGGGAATTTACCCAAAGAAAACAAAAACACTAATTCGAAAAGAAATATATTTATTGCAGCATTATTTATAATAGTCAAGATGCAGGAGCAGCCCAAGTGTCCACCCATAAGTGCACCAGATAATGAAGATGTGGGATATATATACAATGGAATATAACTATAAAAAATGTAATCTTGCTTTCTGCAACAACATAGATGGACCTAAAGGGTATATGCTAAGTTAAAAAAAAAAGGCAGAAAAAGACAAATACTATGATTTTACTCATATGTGGAATTTAGGAAACAAAAGAAATGAACAAAAAAAAGAGACAAACAAAAGCTGACTCTTAAATACAGAGAAGTGGTGGTCACCAGAGGGGAGGTCAGTGGGCAGCTGCGCGAAATACATGAAGGAGTATACTTCTCTTGACAAGCCTGAGAAATACATAGAATTGTTGAATGACTATGTTTATTCCTGAAACTGCTACAATGCTGTATGTTGGTTATACTTCAAAAAGAAAAAAAAAATAGAAAAGGTAAAAACAGACAATAGGCAGTTGCAAAATCAGCCTCTCTGTATAACCTTCTATATTCGTAAGAAAAATACAATGAAAACCGAGTATTGGAGTATGATAATGAGTCATACAACACCAGATGTATCTGAAATACCAACATTTTTAACAAAAGACAAAAGAGAATCCACTATTTGGAGAAACTAGAAATTGTGAAGAGGTGGCACAAGCCATTGGTAATTCAGGTTGCCTATGATTTGGCATTTTCTGTAGACAGTATTTCTGATGACCGCTTTGGGGACTGAATAGTCTAGTGAGCATTCCCGGTGTTTAACTCTAAACTCTTTAATAATCAATTTGAAAACTTCCAGATTTGTCTCACTTTAGTGCTAAATTAGACACTGGAAATTGGCTAGCGTTTCAGACATACATTCTCCCATAATTATTAGACTGCATATGTCAAGTTGTAAAGTTTCTGCCTTTGTTATTGATTGAGAACATTTTACTATCTGCTGGGTGATATCATTAGTATGACAGGAGTTTTGTGGAGGGATTGCTACTGTATGTTAATAATGGATATTACCTGAAATCTCTGAGTCCTAAAGTAAACATCACGCTGATTTAGACCCTTCTTCTATGTCTTTTGGTATATCTGGCACTATCTTCCTCAATATGTTGCATATTTTTAAGGAAACATGTTCTTAGAATCAGTTCTGTTTCTGAGAATCTTTTTCCATAAGTGCTGTCTCTATGTTATGATTTCTTAATATATGCTCCTTGGATACATTGTCTAATTCAGCATACACACAAATTAACATCTGCACATGTGCGTGCACACACACACACACACAGAAGGCCTATGTATCTAAGTGTAGTTCACCAATTAGGAAAATCATCCATTTGAACCTATTGCTTTTGATTAAGATTAGTAATAACAATCACTACACACACACACACACACACACACACTCATGGTCCTCAGTTGCATTCCCCTCTATAACAGAAAATGAATAAAAACCAGTAGTTCAGAAACTTAATCTCACATGAATCGAATATTGGAAAATTAATATTTTTTTTCCAAGTGAAAACTGAGGTACAAATGGCATCATCAAAAACAGATGGGGGAAAGGCAGCCAGGCCAACTTTACTGCCCAGCTGGAAACAGACACTCTCTCCTCTCTTTGTGACATGCAGGGGCTTCCTCTAACCCTGTTATTACAACTGAATTTCATGACTTCTAGGTCTCCTCCTGCCCCCATTTAACAAATTTCTTTGAAAAATGTTCAGTGTACCACATACAGGGCCAAAGACTTAAACCACTTTAATGAGTAATACATAGTCTCTATTTTCAAAGACTTTATTCTTCCAGAGGGAAAATAAAGAGGTGGACAGTAGAGAGTGAAATGCATTACAGAATGAGATTAAAAAAAAGAAGGACAAGGACTGAGGTATGCAGGAGCCTCAAGTATATGAAGGATAAAGAGATGCAGGCAAAACAAGTGATACCTAAAGGGGTTATACTCGAGTTGCCAGTTTCTCTTCTTTTTCAGAAAACAGTGACTGATGGAGTTGTTCCTTGTATCCTATTTTACTAATATGCACAACTCTCCAGAGGTTCCTAGAAAAACAACCACAGAGCAGGTACATTCCCCATAGGAATCAAATTATTCTAGTTGATTCAGTTGTAGAAAAACTCAAACAACAGAGTTTCGAAAAGAGTCATGCAGCCTGGTTTAGGGGAAAGGTATGTCCCGTAATAGTCTCATGGGATGAGGTTCTATCAGAAAAAGAGTTCACCTTTTATGATATAACCTATCACTTATTTACAACCTTATCACTTTATTTCACCTTATATGATATAAACATATCACCATACAATCCAACATGAGGGAGTTCTCAATTTCTTCAGAAAATAAATACTTTCTTCCTTTTTTTTTTTTTGTCTGCATTTCAACATTTATCCCAGGACTAACTTTCTAGCAGCAATTCACTATTTTCCTATTGATGTAATTTAATTTTTAATTGTTTTTGCTGTTAATTTTTGGTTTTTTTTTACAGTCAGTTTAAGAACCTATAATTCTTGGGTGCCTGGGTGGCTCAGTGGGTTAAGGCCTCTGCTTTCAGCTCGGGTCATGGTCTCAGGGTCCTGGGGTTGAGCCCCGCATCGGGCTCTCTGCTCAGCAGGGAGCCTGCTTCCCTCTCTCTCTCTGCCTGCCTCTCTGCCTTCTTGTGATCTCTCTCTCTGTCAAATAAATAAAATCTTTAAAAAATTTTTAAAGAACCTAAAATTCTTAATATTCAAATAACTCATTTAAATCATTTTGTCAGACTAGATTCGAAACATTTCTGAATATTCCCATCACTCTCCTCAATTAAAATAATAGTCATGAAGTGTCTGATGGTCCGCCTTCTTTTGGCTCTCTCAAAGTTTGAAATTTTCAATTCTGAGCCTTCAACAATAAAAATAAGTCTGTTAATATAGGAAAGCTAGCATACCAAGCGCTTTCTCCATTCTGTTTTTCCTCTGTGGTTTTCTCATTGGAGAGAAAAAATGCAGTCTATCCAGAATCAACACCCAGAAGGGCTGCCCTTATTTGTGGACATGCAGGGAGCAGAGAAGCATGCGAGTTACCCAGTGAACATGTTCCCAACTCCATCCAATAAGGCAACAGACACTCTGCCTCTGTTCAGATCTTACGCAGTATTTTTTTTTTTTTTTGCAAAACAGTTCAGGCCATGATTTTTTAAAATTTGTTAATTTTTTTAAATGCCCCCCTGCCAACAATATGGTACTAAAGTGCTGTCGTTAGTGCTCCTCAATGAAAGAGGCTGTGATGTGCCTCATGAAGAAAATACAATTGATCCCTGAACAACATGGGAGTCAAAGATGCTGACCTCCTGCACAGTCAAAAATCCATGTTTAAGTTTCAACTCCCCCCAAATATACCTATTACTCGCCTGTTAGTGCCTAGAACCCTTACTGATAATATAAACAGTTGGTCAATACATATTTTGTGTGTGATACATATCATATACTATGTTCTTACAGTGAAGTAAGCTCAAGAGAAGAAAATGTTACTAAGAACACCATGAGGAAAAGAGAATACATTTACAGTCCTGTACTGTATTTATTGAAAAATCTGTAAGTGGACCCACATAGTTCAAAACCGTAATGTTCAAGAGTCGATGCTCTGTTCAGGAATAAATTAACTAACAAATTGTATGAGATTTCTAAACAGAAAAACACATAATATGAGGTCATGTATCGATAAGTTGATGAAAATGTGACCAGAGGCTCACAGGAACCTAAGAGTGTATGTCCCCTAAGAGCAGTGGTCCAGTATTCACTACTTCAGTGTTCACAGACACTGTGTAGAACATAACTACTTCAAATAAGGAGAACTGCCTTTGTGCATATATCACTTATCTACCGATATTCAAGACTTTAGGTTTTATAAAATTATCAAAATAATAAAAGAGGGATAAAATTAGAATATACATTTTCTAAATATGTCGTATGCCCTAAACTCTGCATAAAGCATAAAAAAAATGCAAATTCATTTGCTCTTCACCACACAATTATGTAAACAAGTAGTCATAAATGCCAGATAACTTTTAAAGCCCATGTAGCTTGTAGATGGCACAGGAGATCAGGCATTTCCTTGTCTTCAGAGTTTATATGCTTTTTATGACAGCATGCTAATAAACCAATTTCTAAATTCAGCACTTCTATATTCCTAAGAGCGACTCACAATTTTTGTGTGAAATTCAGAGGCTTCCTATCTCCTCCCTAAATGACCCTGTACATTATTTTTCGTAATAATTAAAAAAAAAACCCTCTAGCTGTTTCACGATATTATTTTTGGATTGAAATCCTGATTAAATAATCTTCTCATTCCATATTCTGATCTCTAACTTTTCAATTCTTAATACCAGTTTTTAAATTATTTTTCCCATTTTCTTATTCAAAAATCAAATTCTGCAGCTGCTTATAATTCCTCTGCAGGTGCCACTGATAATTATTCCCTATGGGTTTCTAGTATAATTCCACCAGGCTCATTTATCACATACAATTACATCTATTCTACTTTTTAAATGTTTTTTGTTTTGTTTTGTTTCTGGTAGACTTACAAGAAACACTATTATATCAATTTTCAACTAACATCTGTGGATAAAAAGCAGTATAATACAAAAGACATGTCTTCAGGGTGCAGCTCAACATTGTTTTTCTTTCTTCCATGCTTAAATAGCACTACACTCATTTTATTGTCTTGATATTTTGGAGGGAGAAAGAAAGAAACAAGGCTTATTTTACCATGATAAGACTTGATAGAGTATGGTTTGCTATTAAGGACTTAAGGTTGGCAAGAGAGGGACTAAAGAATAGTGATTTCTTGTACAAAGTTCTCACAATAAAAAGCAGCTGGAGTTAGCTCTTTTTAAGTATAGAAATAGGCAAGAGAAGAAACCCCTTCATAAACTTCCAGTGACTCCAGGCCTTGCTTTGTGTTTGTATACCGTTCTTGAGGATGATGGATAATGACAAATAGGAAGAGATCTATGAGTATTTATGTCAGGTCTGCTGTTAAACCTCAAAAAAAAAAAAAAAACACTACTTTAGCTTCATATACTTATATGAAAATTTTTTTTCTGTATAAATTGGTTCATGAGCTTTGTTTTTTTTTTTTTTTAAATCACAGGCTAGCTATTTTAAATTGGTCAGAGAGGAATGTTGGTTGAAAATGTAATTGATTGTCAGAATCCATTCTGATTACAGATTGACAATGTAGTTTCATGAGTTGCTCAGCTGAATCAGCAGGAGAAATTGTGCATCAAGATATCTTGAGAATCAGGATTAGAAAGAGAACCCCTTTTACAGAAGAATGGTAAAAATTAAGAGATGTTGGCATAAAAGGCTAATACAATTGTTCTGGATGTGTAATTCAGAATCAAAGGGTGGATGTGAAAAGTTCTGTTGCCATGTTGGAAAAATTCTTTTAGAGCAATTCTGAAGAGCCAAAAGGAAAATGGAGTTTAGGACTTTCAAAATTAAGACAGGTGTATCATAGCTGACATTATTATAGAGAGAATAAAAGAGTTTCCAATTAACTGGAAAAGATGGAGACCTAGAAGCAATTTGTATAAGTTAGTTTATAAGAGATTTTTTTTTTTTGAAAATAGAGGTGTATTTGTGAAGTTTCTTGAGGTGCACGGGTGGAGGGTAGAGATAAAAAGGACTGGAAAGCAGCCCAACACTGTGATGCAGAGTTTGAGACCAACGGAGAGAGGCTACAGGAAGAAGGATTTCCTGTTCATTATAACAGGAAATCATTATAATGAACTTCCTTGGGAGGGCACCAAAAATGACACAACACTCTGAATGTGATGTGACAGGGTATGACAATATGAAACAAGTGATATTTTACTACTTATGGATAATTTAGAGGATGCATTTATTACCAGAAATTCTGGTAGAACTTCTAGATACCATCCTTCTTAAATAATTGGTATACTCATGTCAATCACATTATCTGTTTCAGCAACTCATGGCACAGTTCCTGCGGACAGTCCAAACCTTGGTGGTGAGGACTGGGGTAAGAGAACTAAGGGCTTTCTGCTCAACAGAGTTGCTAGGTATTTGAGGAATTATTGAAGCTTCCCTTTGATAAGACTCTAATTAATGAGAATAACTGATCAAACACAGATTCCCAGAACTCAAGGAAAGATTAAGCAAAATAGTATGTGGCTTGGAGGGACAGTTTTCAAAATTACATATCACAGGTAACATCTAAAGCTCCAGGAATTAAAATCATTTCCCTATTATGATCTAATCTACATTTGTAAATTCTATCTACTATCTACCACTCTATCTACCGGTAAAAACCATGCTGACACAGGTGAATACCTAGACAGCTGAGTTCAACTTGTCTATCATATTTCAAAAAGACTATAGCAACTTATTTTACATCGTTTGTGATTTAACTTTGTATCTATTTTGATTTTCTCCAAATTCCTATTTTTATCATCTTAATCATCACATGTATTTTTCTGTCTCCTCAAATAACTCTACAATGCAGAATAATGTATAAATATATTTTAATTCTTCTTGTGTATTTTCAAGTTCACACTCCTCTAACAGAATGTAATATGCTAATGATGCTTGGTTATATTTTAACAAGACAAGAGTCCTAATGATTTTCTGCACCATGGCACTGAAGTGCTATAATTAGGTACTATATCTAATTACAACTTTGCATTGCCACCTGGTAGCAACTTCCAGGAATGCTAGTCCATGTCCATAAGGTGATTTATATACTCAATCAGGTATACAAAAGCCACATCCGGGGCACCTGGGTGGCTTGGTGGGTTAAAGCCTCTGCCTTGGGCTGGGGTCATGATCCCGGGATCCTGGGATTGAGCCCCACATCGGGCTCTCTGCTTGGCGGGAAGCATGTTTCTCTGTCTCTCTCTGCCTGCCTCTCTGCATACTTGTGATTTCTATCTGTCAAATAAAATCTTAAAAAAAAAAAAAAAAGCCACATCCACTACTTAGCACATGGTAGCTGTTTTGATACATAAATGGTTGCCACAAAGGAAAACCAACTAACCACTGAAAAAGGTGATATTAAATTTACCCTATTTAACACTACCCAGAGTCATTTTGAAAAGAAAAGCTGTGACCCACTACTATATTTTCAGCATCTAATATACATGGAATGAAACATTTTGTATGAAGTATAATTAAAAATGTTTTCAATTTTAATATCAATAACATTTCTCAAAATTGCCGTGATAATTCAAAGAGAAAAGAAAATTTTTTTTCCAAAGGGTATTTTTGCTTCCAGTTAAAAGGAGGACATTTTGGATATAATATCACTCCTAAAGTAATTAGAATATCGTGGATAAGCTATGAAATCATAATTTCTTAAAACAATCAGAGATTTTTAGATGCAAAGTGATCTAGATAAATTGAAACCAGAAATAAACCAGATGCATCACTGGCTTCAGTCACTGAGGAATAGTGGGAAAAGGGACAAATCTGCCACAAATTGGGATAAGGAGAAACCATATACACTTTTAATAAAATTTCAATGGCTGCATGTGGATTGTATAATGAATTAGAACCCAAAATGGAAAAAAGAGAAAGTCTGCCCCTACCCACCAGTTTTGTCCCACAGGGTCTATACTGTACATGTGGGATAAAGTAAGGATAGAGAAGAACTGAAAGTAACCACAGGAGACCACTACCCAAAGGCACAAAGGATCTTCCTGAATGCACATCAATAGCTCACTAACCGCAAGGGGAGAACACTAAGGGGAACCCAATCCCCTGCATGTGAGACAGGCCTCCACCTCCAGTGGAGGTGGAAAAAGAGCTTTCACCTGAAGGTTGGGGGCAGAACACTCATATTAGAGAGCAAAGAGAAATACTTAGTGATCCAAAAAGCTGGGAAGTGTGCTCTAAGCACAGAGAAAACAACCATCATTTGGAAAACTGGCCACTAGTCTCTAACACATAGAGAGATCTCCAGAGCTGTGTCAATACTCAGATCCTAAGCCTTGCTTCAAAGAAAAAAAAAAGTTTAGATCCTGTCCTGAAAATAGTCGAATCTAGTGGTGAAAAAATTACTCTAGCTAAAGCCAATAAATTTTAATAATAGCTCAACTATAGATTGGATTGACTTAGCTCCTACACTAGCGATCTGACATTTTCTTTTCTTTGATAAATATCATTTACTTTTGTTCCTACCATTCACTCACATATACAATGGCAGGAATGAAGTCAACAATTATGAAACATAAAGAAGCAAGGAATACCATTCATATTCAAAGGATGGACAATGAGAGCGAATCGTCAGATGGCCTGCAAGTAGGACCTAGAAGGTTTCACAGTCTGAGAAGATGGCAGAGTAGAAGACCCTAAGCCTGCCTCATCCCATGGATATAACTGGGTTATCCTCACATCAGTGTAAATAACCTGAAGTCGTAAAATGACCTGAAAACTGACAGAAGAAACTCGACAATTAAAGGTAGAGAAGAGGCCACTGAAAAGAAGGTAAGAAGAAAGGTGCAGACGAAGTTTGGGAGCAAAATGGATTGTGGCCATCCAGAGTGGGGAGGAAGGTGGGGCCACAGAGGAGGCTGAGAATCAGAGCATCACACTGGAAGCCTGCATGGGGAAGACAAATTCTATCACATTTGGCTTTGATAGAGAGGCTGAATTTCATGAGTTCTTACAACCAGTGGGACTTAAAGCCTGGAATTTAAGGAGAGCCCAGAGGGCATTAGAAAGCTGAGTTCTTCTCTTAAAAAGCAGAGTGACAAGTAGCCATGGTAGATACTGCATGGAAGAAGCAGTTTGGAAAATGCTCAGGGCACATGGGAGGGAGAGGGATTTATTCATCTCAGAGCCTATCCTGGGGAGGCAGGGATTATAGTGAGATACCTCCAGGAACAAAGGGCCTAGAACACCCCTTTTCCACCCCTACCCCTCTGCATAAACACAGCCACCTGTGGAAAAGAGCGTTTTGCCCACATTCACTATCTAACTTGCTTAGATGAAGCCTCACCCCCATGTTCTTCGGCAGATCTTCACTTTCTAGCCTTGTTTGCCTCCAATCTGACATTAGGGTGCCCCTCCCACAGAAAATAGCAAACCTCATCAGCACCATGGTTCCCGACCCACGGCTTCTGTGGGGCCTAGGTTCTTGTGGCACTGGCAGCAGTTCCCATTTTCCAAGCAAACCAATGCACACTTGGTTAAAATGCATCCTACCCAGCCAGGGACCAAACACTGCCCACTCTAGGCAAGAGAAATATATCCCAAATGAAAGAACAGGACCAAACCAGAGCAAGAGACCTAAGTGAAACAGATACAAATAATATTCCTGATAGAAAATTTAAAGTAATGATCATAAAGATACTCACTGGATTTAAGAAAGAAATGGAGGACAACATGAAACCCTTAACAAAGAGATAAAAAAGAACCAATCAGAGTTGAAGAACACAATAAATAAAATTAAAAATACACTTGATGGAATAAATAGCTTGCTAGAGGAAACAAAAGAATGGATTAATGGCCTGGAACACTACATAATGGAAAGTAACTAAGTCAAGCAAATGAGAATAAAAAAATATGCAAATTGAAAATAGTCTTAGGATACTCAGTGACTTCATCAAGTATAATTACACTGGTATTATAGGGATCTGAGATGCAAAAGAGAGAAAAGGGGGCAGAAAATTTATTTGAAGAAATAATAGCTGCAAACGTCCCTAATTTAGGGGAAGGAAACAGATATCCAGATCCAGGAAGTACAAAGATCCCTCAACAAAATGAACCTAAGGAGATCCACAGCAAGACACACAGTAATTAAAACTGAAAAAAAAAAATAGTGATAAATTAAAAAAAAATGTAAAAGCAACAAAAGAAAAGACAGTAAGATAGTTACATACAATGGAATACTATCAGGCTATCAGTACATTTTTCAGCAGGAAATTTCCAGACCAGAAGAAAGTAGCATGACATACTCAGCAGAGTGCTTAAAGGGAACAATCTGCAGCCAAGAATATTCAGGGCTATCATTCAAAATAGAAGTAGAGATAAAGAGTTTCTCAATTGAACAAAAACTAAAGGAGTTCATAACCACTAAAGCAGACCTACAAGAAGAATTAAGGTGGACCCTTTGACTGAAAAGCAAAGTCCATAGGTGAAAGTATGAAAAGTAAAGAAACACAAAATCAATAAAAAGTATTTCTGTAACAATCAGTCAATCCATAAAAAAGGATGTAAACAATCCATAAAATAAAAGGATGTACACAATTTCTGTAACAATCAGTCAATCCATAAAAATGGATGCAAGATACATACCTAAAGCGTGATGGCGGAGAGGAGTAAAGAATGGGTTCACACTTAAGTGACCACAAACTTAATAAAGACTACTAGATGGAGAAAAGTTTATATACAAATCTGACCAGTAATAGATATGCACAGAATAAAAAGAATCCAAGTATATCACTAAAGAAAGCCAATAAACCAAACAGAGAGGGAGAAAAGAAGGGATCAGAGAAAAACTAGAAAATACCACAAAACAAGTAACAAAATAGCAATAAATACATGTCTATCAATAATTACTTTGACTGTAAATTGACTAAATGTGCCAATCAAAAGAAATAGGGTAGCAGAGTGGATAAAAAATTAAATAAGACCTACCTATATGCTGCCTACAAAAGACTTATTTCAGACTAAAAGATATCTGCAGATTGGAAATGAAGGGACACAGAAACATTTATCATGCAAAAAAATAGTAGCAATACTTATACTGGAAAAATACAGACTCTAGAACAAAGACTAATAGGAGACAAAGAAAGCACTCTATAATAATAAAGGGGACAATCCAAAGAGAAAATGTAACGATTGTAAATATGTATACACCCAACATGAGAGCACTCAAATACATAAAACAGTGACAAACATAAACTAATCAGTAATAATGCTAGTCAGGGATAGTAATACTCCATTTACACTGGTGGACAGATCATCCAAACAGAAAATCAAGGAAGCAGAGGCTTTGAATGACATTCTGGATCAGACGAATTTAACAGATATAGTCAGAAAATTTCACCCTAAAACAATAGAATATACATTATTTCAAGTACACATGGAACATTCTCCAGGATAGATCACATACTAGGACACAAACAAGTGTCAACAAATTCAAAAAGACCAAAGTCATACCATGCATCTTTTCTGACCACAATGCTATGAAACTAGAAATCAGTCACAAGAAAAACTATGGGAAGACCACAAAATCATGAAGGTTAAATAACATTCTACTAAATAATGAATGGATCAACCAAAAACAAAATTTAAAAAAAAAAAAAGAGGAAACAAAAAATATACATGGAAACAAATGAAAATAAAGACACAGTGGTCTAAAATATGTGGGATGTAGCAAAATCTGTTCTTAGAGGCAGGTTTATTGCAATATGGGCCTATCTCAAAAAACAAGAAAAATCTCAAATAAACACCTAGTCTTACATCTAAAGGAGAAAGGAAAAGAATAACAAACTGACCCCAACACCAGCAAAAGGAAGGAAATAATAAACCCAGCACAGAAATAAATGAAAAACAGTAGAGCAGAACAATAAAACCAGGGGCTGGTTCTCTGAAAAGATCAAAAAAGTTGATAAACTTTTAGCCACACTCATTAAAAAATTGAATGAATGAAATAACAAAAAGACTAAAAAAAAATAAAATCAGAAATAAAAAGGAAAAAATAACAACACATACTGCAGAAATATAATTTTAAGAGATTATGAAAAATTACATGCCAACAAACTGAACAACGTAGAAGAAATAGATAAATTCCTAGAAACATAATCTATCAAAACTGAAGTAGGAAGAAATAGAAAATTAGGAGAGAATGATTACAAGTAATGGAATTGAATCAGTAATCAAAAATTCCCACTCAACAAATGTACAGGACCAGGCAGCTTCACAAGTGAATTCTACCTAATATTTTAATTCTACCTTATATTTACCTAACATTTTAACATTCTAATACCTATTCTTCTGAAACTATTTCAAAAATATAAAAAAGGAAAGCTTTCCAATTCATTCTATGAGGGCAGTATTACCCTGCTACCAAAACCAGATAAAGACACCACAAAAAAACTACTATAGGCCAACATCTGTGATGAACATACACAAAGAAATCCTCAACAAAATATTAGCAAACTGAATATAAAATACATTAAAAATCATTCACCACAATCAAGTGGGAATTATTCCTGGGATGCAAGGGTGGTTCAATATTTGCAAATCAATAATTATGATGATAGATAACATCAATAAGAAAAAGGATAAGAACCATATGATCCATTCAATAGATGCAGAAAAAGCATTAACAAAGTATAACATCCACTCATGATAAAAATTCTCAAGAAGGTACATCTAGAGAGAACATAACTCAGTGTAATAAAGGCCTTTATATGAAAAACCCATAGCAAACATCAGACTCAAAGAGGGAAAAACTGAGATCAGTTCAGAAACAAGACAAGGATATCCACTCTCACCCTTTTATTCAAGATAGTACCAGAAGTTCTAGCCACATCAATTGGACAACATAAAGAAATAAAAGGCATCCAGATCAGTAAGGAAAAAGTAAAACTTTTCTTATTTGGAGATGACATGATAACACATGTAGAAAACCCCGAAGACTCCACCAAAAAAAAACTTACAGAATTGTTAAATTCATGAGAGTCACAAGATACAAAATCAATGTGCAGAAACCTGTTACATTTCTATACACAAAAAGGAAACAGCATAAAGTGAAATTAAGAAAACAATCCTATTTACAACAGCACCAAAAACCATAAGATATCTAGAAATAAACCGAACCAAAGAGGTAAAAGTTCCATACTTTGAAAACTATAAGACACTGATGAAAGAAATTGAAGAGGACACAAGGAAATGGAAAGACATTCCATGCTCATGGACTGGAAGAACAAATATCATTAAAATGTCTCTGCTACCAAAGCAATCTACAGATTTAATGCAATCCCTATCAAAATACCAACAGCATCTCTCACAGAACTAGGATAGACAATGCTAAATTTTATATGGAACCACAGAAGACCTTGAATAGTTAGTGCAAACTGGAAAAGAAAACCAAAGCTGAAGGCATCACAATTCCAGACTTCAAGTTCTATTACAAAGTAGTAGTGGTCAAAATAGTATGGTACTGGCTCAAAATAGAGGAATAGAACAGAATAGAAAACAAAGAAATTAAGCTACAATTATTTGGTCAATTAATCTTTAACAAAGCATGAAAGAATATCCAATGGAAAAAAAGAGAGTCTCTTCAACAAATGATGTTAGGAAAACTGAACAGTTGGACACTCTCTTACACCATACACAAAAATAAATTCAAAATGGATTAGACCTAAATGTGAAATCTGAAACTATAAAAAATCCAAGAAAGCCATAAATTCTCTGACATTGGCCCATAGGAACATTTTTTCTAGAGATGTCTCTTGAGTCAAGGGAAATAAAAATAAATAAGAAACAAAACAAAAACAAAAATCCCTAAACCACTGGGACTACATCAAAATAACAGGCAAAGGGATTAACCAATAAAACTAAAAGTCAACCTACTGAATGGGAGAAGATATTTGCAAATGACATCTGAGAAATGGCTAGAATCCCAACTATATAAAGATCTTATAGAAATCAACACCTCTCCCCAAAACAATCCAATTAAAAAATGGGCAGGAGACATGAGCAGACATTTCTCCCAAGACACACAGATAGCTAACAGACCCATGAAAAGAAGTTCAACATCAGTCATTGTCAGGGAAACGCAAATCAGAACTGCAGTGCAATATCACCTCACACTTGTCAGAACGACTAAAATCACAAGCACAAGAAACAATAAGTGTTGGCAGGGATGTGGGGAAAAAGAAACATTCATGCATTGTTGGTGGGAATGCCATCTGGTGCAGGCACTGTGGGAAACAGTATGAAGTTTCCTCAAAAAGTTGAAAACAGAACTACCATATGATCCAATAGTCAAACTACTGTGAATTTACCCACAAAATACAAAGTATTAGTTCAAAGGCATGCATGCATCCTATGGTTATACCAGCATTATTTGCAACAGTAAAATTATGGAAACAGTATCCAACAATAGATGAATGGATAAAGAAGAATGGCATATTCATACAATGGAATATTATTCAGCAATAAAAAGAATGAAATCTTGCCTTTTGCAACAGAATGGATGGAGCTAGAGAGCGTAATGTTAAGTGAAATAATCCAGTCAGAGAAGGACAAATACCTCTCACTCTATCTCAAATAAATAATAAAATATTTTTAAAAACACATGCTGTGATGGGCAGAATAATGGCTTCCCAACAATTTCCAAGTTTTAACCTTCAAAATTTGAGCATATATTTAATTGTATGGCAAAGGGAAAGTATGGTAGTAGATGGAATTCAATCTGCTAACCAAAAGATGTTGAAACAAGATTTGGGCTGATCCATGGTGGACGTTTCAAGGGCAACTGACCCACTGCCTGCATGCTCCACACTGTCTCCAATGGAAGCCTGAGCTGGCTGTGTAGCTTTCTCCCTTTGTCTCATAACCTCTACAAAACCATATAAATGAATCTGTATACAAAGCTTCATTAAACTTGATTGAGAAGTGTTTCTCTGTAGAGGAAGAGGAAGATCAGAAACAACCTTTGAAGGCTATCCATTCCAAGTTCACGATGGCAGTCCTGAAACTTTAACTTTCAGATTATACAGGGGAGCAGAAAGTTGTTTTGTTGTATACTCTGTTGGTAGAACTTTGTCTTCCTGATTTTCTACTAACAACTCTCTCTCTCTTTTTTAAGATTTTACTTATTTGTTTGACAGAGACACAGCGAGAGAGGGAACACAAGCAGGGGGAGTAGAAGAGGGAGAAGCAGGCTTCCCAAGGAGCAGGAAGCCCAAAGCCGGGCTTGATCCCAGGACTCCAGGATCACGACCTGAGCTGAAGACAGACACGCTTAATGACTGAGCCATGCAGGTGCCCCAACTAATAACTCTTTTTAAATGTGTTTTGTTATTGTCGCACTTTTTACAACAAAACTATATTTGAGCAGTTCCAAAGTGTGCAAAATGTATGAAGTTCTTTTTCTCATAGGCTTCTTATTTCTGTGTGGGATCTCTTATCTTACAGTGTTTTATAAATAATAATTAAATTCCACCCTTTAAAAAAAAATAAGCAAACAGGATTATCCAGGAGAAGCCAATGTAATCACACCAGTTTTTAAAGGTATAAGAGGTAGCCATGACAAGATACGATATGAGAAAAACTTGACCAGCCATTGCTGGCTTTGAAGACAGAAGCAGGGCAGGGTCACAAGCTAAGATATGCAGGCACCCTCAAGAAGCTGGAAAGGGTAAGAAAGAAGACCTTTTCTTAGAGCCTCTAGAATGAACACACCCTTGGTCCTAGCCTAGAAAAAAACCCATTTAGGATGTCTGACCTCACGATGGATAATACATTTGAATCATGTTTTTTTTTTTAAGATTTTATATATTTATTTGTTAGAGAGAGAGAGAGCACGAGCACGAGCACAGGCAGACAGAGAGGCAGGCAGAGGCAGAGGGAGAAGCAGGCTCCCTGCCGAGCAAGGAGCGCGATGTGGGACTCGATCCCAGGACGCTGGGATCATGACCTGAGCCGAAGGCAGCTGCTTAACCAACTGAGCCACCCAGGTGTCCCCATTTGCATCATTTTAAGTCACTAAGTTTGTCCTAGTTCATAACAGCAGCACTGGAAAACAAGTCTGTGGGTGTTTGTTACGACCATAGCACAGAAGGTGGTAGGAGGACCAATAAAATTATACTACTATAATTTCTCCCTTCTCATGTGTATAGCAACATAATATCTGAAGGTTGATATTTTGATAAGTTAAAGATGCATACCATAATAAATAAGGGGAGGAAGATAACCACAAATGTAATAAATAAGTCAACTATGCTTTATCCTAGAGGGCATTAAGTGTTACTAGAGAAAAAAATAAGTATCACAAGATAAAGGGCTAGGAAATTCTGAGGATAAAGTTTGTAATTTTAAATAAGGTTACCAGAACAGGTATTGTGGAGAAGTGACATTTAAGCAAAGCCTTAGAAAACGCTACAATGTTAGCTCTGGGATATCTGGGCAGAAGTCCTTCCAGATAAAAGGCACAGTCAGTGCAAATCTATAAGGTGCACAGGGCCCTGGCATGTTAGATTAAGAACGAATGGCCAGGGTATATGATCTGCAGTGAAAGAGGGCCAAGAGTGGCTGGAGAGGGGGTCAAAGGTTATGGAGAGGTCAGACTGCATAGACCTGTAGAGGCTTTTTCCTCCCTGCTATATTAAAAGGGGTTACGCTCCCTTAACAACCAGACTTGTGCACAAATGGGCAGCTGGAAGCTTGGCTCCAGGCCTGGGCTAGAGCCCAGGGTTAGATACGGGAGCAAAGCAGAAAAAAGGTAAGAGCCTAATTAATTGTTACTTATTTCCTAAGTTACAGTCCCATAGACAGAACACCTCCCTTTTATTTGTATGGAAATATCTTTGCAGGCTTTTGATAGTAGAATTATGTCAGCATATAAGGGTCCAATATGTTTTGAGATGGACTGTTCTCTAATATATTTTCAATAGTGTTCTTGTGAGATAGAAGCTCAGCCCTTAGTAGCAGATTTTTAACAAAATATTCAATAGTAATAGGTAAAATTTCACAAAGGTGATACAAATTTTCATTCTACCTGTTTCCTAACAGATTGTGAGGTAGTCATAGGATACAGATAAAGAAATGTTTTAGGCATTATTTCTGAATATGGTTGTTAAATAATTTAACAAGTGTAACCTTATGGGAAACTAAGTGAAAACTCACCATCCTAATCTAGCAATATTGAATAATTCTCCTTTGACGGACTTTTTTTTTTTGTACTTAAGATCAATTATCTTAGGAGTAATTGTGACTTTTACTCAGTCTGTATGTTAGGGGTGACACTAATGAATCTGACCAAAAAATCCTTTGTATAAGAAAAATTTCCTTCTTCAGTTGTGGTTTTTATAACATTTTCATTTTCTCCTGAAATGCACTGGTTTGTAAGTATTGCTTTCATTCATTTGGCACTGCTCTAGGCTCTAGGGGTACAACAATAAATAAATATAGGTCAGGCTTCTTCCCTTTCTGTATATATATGTTTAGGTCAACTATTTTTTTTTAAGATTTTTATTTATTTATTTGACAGAGATCACAAGTAGGCAGAGAGGCAGGCAGAGAGAGAGAGAGGAGGAAGCAGGCTCCCCACGGAGCAGAGAGCCCGATGCGGGGCTCGATCCCAGGACTCTGGGATCATGATCTGAGCCAAAGGCAGAGGCTTTAATCCACGGAGCCACCCTAGGTCAACTATTTTAATACTCTGTATATCAAAAAATCACAGAATGCACCAGAGAAGAATGAAACTGATGACTGTAACACTAATGGGTTAAACTATAGGAGATACAAAGGCTATCTGTCATCATACTTCTGCCAATTAAATAATTAAGGACTGAGAAAAGAGTTTATATAAGATCTAAGGTAAATAAACCAGAAAAGTAATAGTAAAGTGTTCATTTCATTGGAATAGTAAAGCCAAATGCCGCAAATGCATTCATGTATGCTAGTAAAGATATTCACCAAGTAAAATTAAGGAAGAGAGAGGGAATCATAAAGGAGATGAAAATCTGTTATAATCCCACTGGGCTAAGTCTATTTCAAAATGTTAAGATCAGTAGCAGTCAAAATGAACTAGGTGATGCTGTAAGTAAAATCCCACATCTTAGGGGCTGAAAATCACAGGTTTCTCTGTTTGTCATGCTTTATAGCTATTGCAAGCCAACTCTCTTCTTCCGAGATCGGTTGTACATTTGTGCTTGTATGATTGCAGAGGAAGAAAGAAGGTTTACGGTGAACCATGCACTGAATGTTACGGTTCTATGCAAAATTAGTGTAAGTCACTTCCACTCACACGTCATTCACTAAAACAAGGGGCAAAGTCACAGTTCAAGGACTGTAGGCAAGTCCAATGCTAGCATCAGTGCCAGAACATTTGGTGAACACTGTGAATGACTCCCCGTGACTGTGACTGCCAAACTTTGAAAATACATACTATCTTTATCTTTAGTTTTCACTGGAAAATACTAACCATCATACCTCTACCAAAGTAAGGTTAACATATCAAGGTTAATATTCTAAGATGTTTCCTCTATTTCTGTTTAAAAAAATCACAGAGCATCTAACATGAGATCTACCCTCTTTACAAAAATTTAAGTGTACAATACAGTCTTGTTAACTACAGGGACAATGTTGTACAGCGGCCATCTGGAACTTTCTTCATCTTGCACCACTTAAATTTTAGGACCATTACAGCAATAGCCCTCTCTTATTTTCCTAATGAACAGTTATAATTTCCATATAGGAACTAAACACATTTATTTTTCTTAGCATGGTGGATAGTTGTTTTTGTTGTTGTTGTTTTTGGGTTTTTTTTTTTTGCATTTGTGCAATTAAAGATAATATTGCACGTGTTTGACCTGTTATCTCTATAGAGAATACTAGATATAAAATTGCTAATGTGTTTGTTCGTTTCAATTTTAAACCGACATAGAAAATTATCTCCCCAAAGCTTTTACATTAGTTTGACTACCAACAGTCAAATAGCCACATGTTCCCATTCGTTTATGGAAAATTTATGTCATTGTCATTCATCTTGGTATTTTGAAATTTTGGAATTGGAAATAATGGTCTTAGTTGTGTTAAGGTTAAAAACAAGCTTTCACCCTTTTTTGCTTCAGGGCAAATAAATTCTAACAAAACAACTAACTGAAAAATAACTTTTTGGTAACACTGAAATCTGCACATTTGAGATTTAGAAAAAAACCAGATTTGGTACAAAAAATATTAATAGCAAAAGAGCAGTGTCTGAAAGGTATGATCATGTCTAAGCAAATATACAGCTATGGAGCTTTTAGTAATTTATTAATTCACTATTTAGAATCCATACACTTTCAAAAAAAACTTCCAAAACATTTTTTGTAAAGAAAATACATACTTTCAACTGATTTTCAAATCAATTTCAAATCAATCAAATAATGACAATTATATTAAATTGGTGTGTATAGGTTTGGAACCTTGCTAAACTAAACTAAATGTTTTTTACTGTTAATATTATCTCTTTTGTTCACAAGTTCTAACTCTGAAAATTCAGGCAAAGACAAATTGAGTTACACAATTTAATGTTCTGACCAAAATATCAAACCTGCTTTTTAAGATGATCAAAGTTTTCCAGTACTAAATTCTGAAAGTAATATGTTCCTTGGGTACTCATATGAATGACAAAGAACAGGATAATGGACAATGTCTTCAACTGCAGCTTATCAGCAAAGCTAGAAGCATTCTTCACATGTCCATTTATTGAATCTAACCTTAATAAAAGCCAAGGGCATAACATTAAAAATCATGCAATGAATGCATTTCTGTCAAAGCTTGAGCCCGTCAGGTAAGCACTTTTATAATCCAACCTGATAAAATGGTCAAGTTTACACTAATTTGAGAGGTGATGGATAGAGGTCTTATAGTCTGGTTATCTTTCTTGAGTACCACTGTTATCCTTTACATGCAGAAAAATAATTTCAAGTTTAAACTCCTTGACTTGAGCCATGAGCACAGGGACTCTGGACTGCAAGAGCAGTGCAAGAATTTTACAACAGACTGAGAAGTATAATTTATATGCTCCACAAAGAGAGTGTGACAGAGACGAAGACCAGCTTCTCCTCAGTTTTAGATCATTTTTAAATGTGCCCAACTGAGAGCACACATTGCAGATGAATATCTCAATCATACACAAACTTCGGAGTTGTTCCCACGAAACTTTTCTTCTACCTACAAAACTGCAAATTATTTTTCCAAATTCCATATATCATTTGATGGAAACAGCATCCCATTAGAACCAAGGGTCATAAACATGATAGATATAATTTAGATTTCGAAATTTCCCTCTCCCTCATTCACTACTTCTAATCAATAGTTAATCTCTAAAAAGTTCATTTCCCAA
This sequence comes from Taxidea taxus jeffersonii, assembly GCA_003697995.1. Taxonomy (NCBI): domain Eukaryota; kingdom Metazoa; phylum Chordata; class Mammalia; order Carnivora; family Mustelidae; genus Taxidea; species Taxidea taxus. The sequence goes on from RCUC01166259.1 coordinate 25,660, forward strand.
ATACATGTTTATAATATTTTTTTCTCTTTTTTCACATTCACACAGTCCTCATAGGACCTTCAATTACAGTTACCTGAGACTATCTGTGTTCCACCTTTCCCATTAGAGTTCTCCTTAAGACATAACCATTGACCAATACTCACGGAGGTAAAACCTTTGATGTATTTCCCTAGCCATCAGGCAAATGGCTAAGGTCATTGTCCTGGTACAGGAGGACTTAATGACATCTGATAATATCTTCACTCTTAAAACCTAACTCTATCTACTTATAGTTTAAATACAAACAACACAGAAACTGTACAACCACCAGTGGCCAGCTTTTTCACCTTTCTTCCATTTATATACACAGCCTTGTCTTTCTAAAAAATAAAGACAATGCTCAAATGGTTTCAATGTGTGAGACCCCTTTTCTGAAATCTCAGAGTCAATTGTGAGTAAAATAATAATCCAGTAAAATAATGGATGTCACTCGTAGAGATAAAGGAGGCATGGCTTGTTGGACGATTGGTAAGAACGATTAGGAACTTTTCATAGATGGTCACATGGGGAAGGAAAAACTCAAGGTTAATTTAGATTGAAGTGGGACTGGATTTTAGTGTGATAACAGAGATAAGATCTGGGAAGAATGGCCACTATAAGTAATATTCATCAGTTCGTGGGAGTGGGAATTAAAGAGATTCTACATCCGGGGAAGAGTTTTCAATATGCTAAACTCTGGAGGTCGAGGTAGATTTTCAATAAAGCTGATTATGTGTAATTTCTAGCACCAAGCTCCACCCAAAACCCTAATTTTTCATTTGCAATTCTGTGCTCTTTTCCTTAAAAACAGTCGATAAAATTGTGTAAGCTTCAGACACTGATAAACCTTGATAAAAAATAGCATGAGCCCAAACAGAAAACTACAGGAGGCTTCTTTTCTACATGTTTTCCAGATTCCTTGAAATGACTGCAACTTGGCCATCATAATTTTCTTTCATGTTTAGACGTGAGTAGCACAAGGAAAATATTTCATTTTTTTATGATATAGAAATTTGAGTAGAGATGAAGCAATACAATAAGGAGAATCAGAACATCTATTTTTTTTTTTTTAACAGATGACTATGGGTTTCCTTGCAACTATTTCTTTCTCCTTCTGGAATGTCATATATATGTCCCTGCATGTATTCCTGTATATATATGATGTGTGTGTATGTGTGTGTGTGTATGTGTATGTGTATTTAATATTCTGAAATAATCTCTTAGAAATAATTCAAGCTCTTGCCAATTTTCACTTAAATTCCATGCAAAATGGAAAAAGGAAGATCTTCCTCAAAAGATTTAGTTAATTAGAAGGTAAATAATGATGATATTCTGTTAATAACAATTATATACATATATTGTGCATTTATTTGTATTCTTTATAAATCTGACATATAAAGGCTAAATATTATTTTACCTTGGTCCTAAATCCCTTAGAAGAAATTAACTTCTCACAGGCTAATAAGAATACGTGCAAAGTTAAAACCTACTTCACATTGATTAGTAAGCCTAACCTCTTTCTACTAACACACCAGACTACTCAGTCTGAAAACAACTGCAGCATTCTGGCACCAAAGAGATCCTGGGCACTGATTCTGGATCTTCTGTTGTCTACCTTCCAAGAAGGAATCAGCACATTCAGAACTACTTGGTTATTTATAAAAGTTAGATGCTATTTTTTTTTTTTTTAGAAGCTATTTACCATAGAGTTTTACACCCTGGATAGGACTTCTTTCCACAAAGGATTGTTTTGTACTATTATGGACCACTCATGACAAAATCAGATGCTGCATGTTTCCGTAAGGAAACTGGCCTGTTCATGGGTAAGGAGATAATAGTGTTTCTTCTATGACTAAAAGCTGGACTACTGATGTCAGCTGAGAGTTGCATTCCAGCACTGCCATTATTGTTTGCTAGCACTGTCACTATGAGTGACTTATGAGTCTCATTTTCACTGTTAAATGAGAATAATGAAATCACACATAGCACTGTTAAAAAAATTATATGTGACCATGCATTAACAAGTTTAGAATGTCTCCTTCCCTCTTACCTTCTCTTCCTGGCTTTTTTTTTAAAGATTATTTATTTATTTATTTATTTGACAGACAGAGATCACAAGCAGGCAGAGAGGCAGGCAGAGAGAGAGGAGGAAGCAGGCTCCCTGCCGAGCAGAGAACCCAATGTGGGGCTCGATCCCAGGACCCCGGGATCATGACCTGAGCCAAAGGCAGAGGCTTTAACCCACTGAGCCACCCATGTGCCCCCTGGCTTATTTTTTTTTATTTAAGATTTTATTTATTTATTTGAAAGAGAGACAGAGACAAAGAACAAGTTCGGGGAGGGACAGAGGGAGAGGGAGAAGCAGACTCGCCGCTTAAGCAGGGATCCCAGTGTGGGGCTCGATCCTAGGACCCCCGGGATCATGACCTGAGCCTAAAGCAGATGCTTAACCAACTGAGCCACCCAGGTGCCCCTCTTCCTGGCTGATTTTTGGGGGAAGATTTTTCAGTCACACTGCACTCTACTGCTTAATGTCTTAAGATGATGTCTAATATTTCATTGAAGCTTATTTTACCGTCCAAGAGTTCACCTAGAAGAAAGAAGACAGGAAACAGGTGTGTGCTCCTGAAGGAGCCTATCATGATGCTGCTTCTCTCTGGTCATTCCGAGGGTAAAGTACACTAGCTAAATATACAAACCAGAAGTGGAGAAAGTGATAAGATTTCAATGGCAAACAGCATAAATCTAAGGGCTAACCTCCACAATAAGGAGCAAGCAGTATTCTCTGAGTTATCAGACACCATCAACAACTCAGGTGTACTCTGGTGGCGTCCTCAGCCTGGGGGGTCACCGTATGAGGTCTCTTTTGAAGAACCCAAATTGATACCAGGTAGAGAGCCAAAGTCTGAAACAACCTGAAGGCAGTGAAGTCCCTAACATAGGGTAGTGTATTCTCAACAAACCTGAAAAGCTCAGCTGAGCTCTTTGTTGGGGAATATTTTAAATAGTTCAAGAAACAGACTCAGCATTTAGGGACAGAACTTTCCTGATTTTTGGAGACAGATCCAAATTGCCTTGCTCTGCTATTGTCATTCTCCAAAGAAGTCTACTTGGCCAAAAATGAAGAGCCAGATAAGTTTTTAAGCCTATGTTTTCTTTTTTAAAATTATGTTCAGTTAGCCAACATATAGTAGTTTATGTTTTCTCTTGAAATTTGAAAAAAAAAAAAACCCTGGGGCTCCAAAACTATGTAGAAAGTATTTATTTGTATCGTGAAGAATATACAATTATGCATGCACCTATTGAAATATATCTCTCAATAATATGGGTCAATGTTATTTTCTAATTTATTTTAAAAATTAATACAAAAGATTTATGGTCTTATAATTGGAAACTAATACCATTATTTTACAATTGCTATTATCCACAGATGTAGAATACTGATGTTTATCCCAATAATTATCTCAGTTTTTTAAATTTCCATCAGTATGTGAAGCATAGGACACTTTCAATTCCATCTGAGACCCATATTAATAATGTGCTATATTTTATGACTTCCCTTTAAAAATTTACAGTAGACCTATAAAGTATACCTACGCCTTAGTAGCTATCTATTATTTCTTCTGATATGAAATAGTACTTTAATCAGAAATGTCTTCTCTTTAAATTAAGGGTATAAACCTTGCCAGAATTTTATCCTGTTGTCATACAGAGCCATCACATTCAATATTTGATGAATACTAATAGGAGTACACTACTTGGAATTTGATAAAATGAAACATTTCAAATAGATGTGCTAAACAGTACTAATGCATTTCCCAATATGTTTTCACTATATGAAGTGATGTGAAAAAAGTGGTCTTAATGTTAATCAGTAATGGCCCAGTTGAAGATGTAAGGATAAAGAAAATCATATGGGGCTCCTGGGTGGCTCAGTGGGTTAAAGCCTCTGCCTTCAGCTCAGGTCATGATCCCAGGGTCTTGGGATCAAGTCCCCCATTGGGCTCTCTGCTCAGCAGGGAGCCTGCTTCTTCCTCTCTCTCTGCCTGCCTCTCTGCCTACTTGTGATCTCTGTCTGTCAAATAAATTAATTAATTAAATATTTTTTTAAAAAAGAAAATCGTATGAATTTAGGAATCCCTTGTATTTATTTAAGCTGCATATTTTTTTTTAAGATTTTTTTTTTTTAATTTATTTATTTGTCAGAGAGAGAGCAGGAGCGAGCACAGGCAGACAGAGAGGCAGGCAGAGGCAGAGGGAGAAGCAGGCTCCCCGCTGAGCAAGGAGCCCGATGTGGGACTCGATCCCAGGACGCTGGGATCATGACCTGAGTCGAAGGCAGCTGCTTAACCAACTGAGCCACCCAGGCATCCCATTAAGCTGCATATTTTTATTGTAATAAGATTAAAGTCACTTAGCATAGAACTCTTGCTTAATAAAAGGATGTTTCTACATTAATTTTTTTTCCAAAACGATTTGAAAGTTGTGCCCTTTCATGGACTAGGAAGAAGCATGTGCTGGAATTATCTGAACCCCAAGAGCACATCCTTATATTTTTGTATCATCAACAAAACAAAGCAGGTCCTTCACAGACTGAAGTAGCTAAATAAAATTATAAGGAGGTGAGTAGTACAACATCTGCCACAGCAGGAAAGGGCCCTTTGTCAACTCTAACTTAGTGTGAACAGCAAATTGAACTAGGGTAGGAAAAAACCCCACAACCTGAAAACAATTATATATGGTGGACTGAGACATATGGTCTTCACATAATCATTCTTACATCAGAAGAAGGGGTTAATGACTCTCTAGATGTCTGCTACAGGGCATAATTTGGAGAATTTCTTAATATTTACGTTAACAAATGCTGTATAAATTGATTTCACAAATGTGCACATTACTCGTTTTTGGAATAAAGGGAAAATTTATGAAACCAATTATGTTAACTTAAGGATTTCCTAGTATTTTTATTAAACCTGAGAGTAAAGCTGAATGGCAAATGAGTAGTTTATATGCCAATGGGGTATTCTGTATCCAAGTTCTTTAATGTAATATCTTCATGAGTATAAGAATAGTTTTATAGTATTTCTATACATGTAGTTTTATGGGTTTTCTATAAATTCTCCTCTGATTAATGGAAACTCATGGTCAGTCTACTCCTACATAATAATGAGCACTGGTTTCATTTATGGATAAATGTTCATATTTGATATTTCAGATCTCAGGACAGAAAAATCTCAAGACCTATATTTCCTTTTAGTGTTAGCACAATCTGCAGTTGTTAGGAGAGATGTCAATCTCTTTTAATACAGTCAAGTCCTTTGGAGAAAAGCACAGGCCAAAGGGGAAAACCCACCGTGGAAAATTTCTGAAGCTGATTATAGAGAAGGCTGAATTGTAGTCAAAGGTAGATTTCCAAAGCGATCCAATTAACATGGCTCCATCGAGTGAGAACTGGAGAAGAATCAGCCATTAATTGCATGGCATTTTGTTCTTCTACCTGGTTTTTCATAAGCTGGCCTTCCTTCCAGGCTAATTAACCACTAAACATTTTACAAGCAATCCAAGTGCGGAAGCAGTAAAAGATGAATTGCATTTACGAAGTAATTGACGAAGGGTATATTGAATATTTTAAGCAATGATGGCGTGCATCCTCATACCAGAAGAAAGGCTTATGCACTGCCATTTGATGGGTCATTAGTTCATCTCAGACCTCAGCCTTGGATAAGAGGCTCAAGGACCTGAACTTCACACAATGGGTGGGAATATCCTAGCGCAAAGAGCATCTGAGGAAACACTTAGTGTTCTTGCCTAGGCATTATCAAAATACCCCTGGTGTTATCTCAGATGAATTCCCTAGTTATTTTATTTCCTTCTGACAGTAAAGTCAGAACTGACATACCAAGGCAGTTCTCAAAGAAATTCAATTACTGAAATGTCTGACAGCTTGCTTTGCTTCTTACTAAAGTTTCCAAAGTTGCTTGCAGCATGTATAATAGAGTTTACTTTGCAAGACATGCCCTGCATCTTATGAATAACTTTTTTTAATTTCTAAAGATAAAATTCGAGAAACAAAAATATTGGTTGAAAGAAATAACAAAGTAATAATATATTTGGAAACACTTATATTTTTTTTTTATTGAGGACATATTCGTTTTCCTAGTATTGTGTACGGCAGTCAGGAGATAGGGATACTAAATTGTTTCTGTCATTAACACTGAAATCTATCAAACATTTATTGCCAGGAAAGCTGAAGTCACTGGAATAGTCTCAATTCAAATGGTGCATTTCAAAATTTAAAATGCTTTTATTTCTGAGTAACACTATACCCATGCGTTGAGTGAGTACAGTGATGACAACTGAAACATGTTTAAGTAGCATCTGAATCATGTGACCCATTTTCCAAAATTAAAATATTGGATGCGATAAAGAACACCATATGTGTTCTGTGTTATTATGCCATATATAATCTATATAAATTGCATTATTAACATATAATTGCTATATAAAAAAGGTGATTTATATTTATATCACAAGTGTTTAAAAGGATTAAAAAACATGCTTAGGAGCAAGATTTCAACAATTTCCTTGCTTCTACTGACTGATTAGTATGTTTAACTTAAATTTTCTTCAACCAATTATAGCTCAAGATTAGGCTGCAAAAGAAGGAATGACACTACCTCCACATTCCATGATTTTTCCACCTATAGCTAACTTCAAGGGAGTGAGTACTAAGGAATTTCTTTAAGGGTTGCAATTCTTTTTCTAGTTTGCCTTAGAACATAAGAGGACATTTGCACGAACTCCCAAATTAGTCATTTATCCTTTTCTTCTCTCTCCCCCAATTTCAACATTTCTAGAAAAAATTAATTAGGTCTTGGGGCACCTGGGTGGCTCAGTGGGTTAAGCCGCTGCCTTCGGCTCAGGTCATGATCCAAGGGTCCTGGGATCGAGTCCTGCATGGGCTCCTTGCTCGGCAGGGAGCCTGCTTCTCTCTCTGCCTCTCTGCCTGCTTGTGTGCTCTCTCTCCTCCCTGACAAATAAATAAATATTTTTTAAAAAAATTAATTAGGTCTAGTGGACTTTTTTTCCTTTTTAACTTAACTAGGACTTAAAGAATTTCATCCTACCATTCCGAAGATGAGATTCTCTGAAACTAAATGCTGTCAGAATTTGACCTGTGAAGGACTTAATGATCACCTGGTCCAGCCCTTTCCATTGACAACGTGAAGAATGAAACATTAAATAAATTATAAAATCATGCATCCGTTAGGGGAAAAAAAAAAAAAGCAACACTTGGGTCCTACATTAACTTATATCCTCTAACACTGCATGTAGTTTTAGTTATATATAATACCTACTCATACATATCAGTTTTTAAGTATCTACTGTCCTATGAATACATTTTAAAAACAAAATTAGACAAAGTATTCCTTGATTTTATTTGTTGTATATTTTCTAGAGAATATATTATGCAGCCTACTTTCAATTATATTTCATAACAAAAAAATCTAATTTTTCTTAATAATGTAATGTCAGTGTGTATTCTTTCTATTTCGAGGGCTTGGCTCTGAGCAGAATTAACAACAATAGATAAATGGTTATTTGAAATGCCATTAAGCCTTTTGAACAAAGTGAATAATAAACCACTGAATGCAATACAAGATTCCAACTTCCTAGGATTTCTATTCATTTAACCCCTTTTCTCTCTCACTGCTCTCCCTGGAAAAGCCTCATATGCATTTAAAAATCCAGTTCTCTGCTTATACTATGATGGACACTGGGAAGAAACACAGCTTTGTTGACTGGTTTGTTTTTTTTTTTTTTTCATAGTCAAAGACAGCCTATAAATGAGCATTTGGATAGTGGTATGTTTACTCAGAAAATTTTGTCTTCTACTTTTATAGATGATTACCCAATACCTTCTCTTTTCCCCTCAAATTGTCTAATCACTCCCACTCCTCATTCTCAGGTCATGACCTTGATTGACTTTCACTAAGAAGAGATAATAAGAAATGAATATCCATAACTTTTCATGATATGTAGGAATTAACCTATATACAAGGGGACATTTATGCTCCTCCTTTTCTTCTGTCATGTATCAATCCAGCTAACAGATTCCATTTCCTTACCCTCTTTCGAGACCCTTGCTGCTAAGGCTGTTCCTCCGCCTTCTGCAACATAAGATGTTCATCCTCTTTTGTGACTAATTCCCTCTGCACACACATATATAAATATGTATCTTGATAGACAGATAACAGATACACAGATGATAAATACTAGATGATAGATGATAGACAGTAGATGGATAGATAAATAGATAGATGGATAATCTATGATTTTAAAATCAGAAGCCAGAAATAAAAACTCAGATCGATGTACATAATGGCCAGACATTGCCGTGTTTTTCTCCTCCTAGTCAGAGCAAAACTTCTAAGTCTATGAACTCACTGGCTGTACATCTCCAATTCTCCCTTAAACCTACCCTCATCAGTTTTATCTTCACCTTGGAATCATTCCTACAAAACTACTGGGACATGTAAATCACCCAAGCCAGTGGTCATTTCAGTCTCCAGTTACTCAATCTCTTAGCATTATCTGACACAGTTGATCATTTTCTGCCTCTGAAAACACATTTCTCATCCCTATTCCCAGACTTTCTCCCTCTCCCTCGCGCTCTCTCTCCCTCTCCAGTTTGGTTTTCCTTTCATTCCACTAGAAGCTTCTTACACATCTCATTTTTGAGTCCTGACTTCCCTTAAGTTCTTTCTTTCCTCAGTCTACATTTAGCTCATAGGTATTTCATCCCACACCATGGCTTTAAATATATGTAGGTGGTTGGTAATTCTGTCTTTTCTGTCTATTCAGGATGCTATAACAAAACAATATTAGGTAGCTTATCAACATCACAAAATTCCTCACAGTTTTAGAGGCTAGAAGTCTGCAATCAGGGTGCTGGTATGGTCAGGTAAAGACCCTCTTCATGTTTATAGCTGGCACATTTTCACTGTATCCTCACATGGGGGAAGGGGTGAGAGAGCTCTATGAGGACTCTTTTATATATGAAGTAATTCCACTCATGAGACCTTCACCTTCATGACCTAAGCACTCCCCAAAATCTCCACTTCTTAAAACCATCACCTTTGGGGTTTTCAACATATGAATGGGGGTGCAGGGTAGGAAGGACACAAACACTCAGGTCATAGAACTCTAAACAGTATTTATGGCTATAATATTTCTTGAATTCAGATTTGTATATCCAGTTGTCTATTCAATATTTCCACTTCTATGTAATAATTACTCTTACAGAATAACTCTTACAGAACTCTTGAATATAATAACTCTTACTTGTATCTAATGATAACTCTTTCACTGTATAAGAAGCCCTCTACCACGTACTTTCTGTTTTTAGATACATGTTTGCCCAACAATACTATTGGGCAGGTACTCTGATTTTCTTTCATATTTATTTATTTATTCATTTATTTATTTATTTATTTATTTGAGAGAGAGAGCACACAAGTGGAGGAAGGGGCAGAAGAAAAGAATCTTCAAGCAGACTGCCTGCTAAGTATGGACCTGATGCAGGGCATGTACTCACAACCCTGAGATCATGACCTGAGCTGAAACCAAGAATCTGGATGCTCAACCGACTGAGCCACCAATTTGTAGGCACACCAATTTTTACCTTTTTACATATGAGGAAGACAAAGCAGAAAGACAGTAAGACATTTTCCCAAAACATCATCTGGCAAATGGCATAGCTTGAATTTTAACCTAGGTATTTTGGCTAGACAGCCATGGTCTTCATCACGATGTTTTATATTTATTTAGTATATCCAAAACGGAACCCGCATAATGAACTCTTTAAATATTCTGTGACTCTAGCCCCCATCTCTGTAAATTTTAACTATTTTTCTTCAATAGCTTTGTTAAAAATACCAGGAATAAATTCAATCCTGACATCCATTAAACAAGCAAATCTTGTACCATAAAATACATCCAGCCCCTGGTCATTTCTCCTATCTCCACTTCTAGTATTTTAGTCCAAATCACCTTGTCTCTTGCCTGGATTATTTTACTTTCATGCTAAAATGTTTTTCTTAGTTGGCTTTTGCCCTCATCACGTCTATTCTAAATAGGCAGAGTGAAAACAAATCCAATCTGTTAAGGTTAAGCGCTCCATCTCCACTGCTGATAGCCCCAAAGACCCATCTCAGTCACAGAGTGTCCAGTTCCTATCAGGGCTTAGGGTGCTCAAAGGACCCAGCCCCCAACACTTTTTTAATCTCATCTTCTTTTCTCTCCCCTTTAGCTACGGTTTTCTGTAATTTCTATATCCCAAGATGCTTGGCTTTAGAACCTTGACTTGCTCTAAAGAGATATCCTCATAGACATCCTCATTAAGGTGCTTCCTTGCCTCAGGCATTAGAGGTTTGAATTGCACTTTTCAGAGAGCACTTCCTGAAAGAGTGAGTCCCATCCTTCTCCTTCTCTGATTTATAATACCTTTCAACATTTATCACCATCACGTGTACATGATATTGGCTTACTTATAGATTTATTGTCTTTCTCTACCTCCCCAATTGAAATAGAAGCTAATTAGAGAGGAGACTTTACATGGTTTTGTTCACTGTTGTGTCCCCAACAACTACAACAATGCCTACTACACGGTAGATGTTTGATTAATACATGGTAGGTGAATATATATGAGCTACAATCCATCTCTTTGAAGATTCAAGGATCAAAAATTTGAGGGAAAAGAAAAAGGTGGTCACTGGCTTTGTAATTTACATGCATCTTCTTTTCCAACACGGAAAAGAAAGCACATCTTATTCACCACATGTTTGTTTCCCACTTGCCAGAAACCAATTTTGAGCCATTTGATTCAAAATATAAAGTAACCTATAAAGTAATGATGCATAAACCTAAGACTATATAAATCATAGGTAGACCAAAGTAAATGTACAGTTTTAATCCTTCTCTGTACAAAGAAAGATTAAGACTCAGGTCATGATCCTGGAATCCGAGGATCCAGCCCCGCATTAGGCTCCCTGCTCTGTGGGGAGTCTGCTTCTCTCTTTGCCTGCTCCCTACTCATGCTATATTTCTCTCTCTTTCTCTCTCTCATTCATTCTCTCTCAAATAAATAAGTAAAATCTTAAAAAAAAACAAAAAAAAAAAAAACCTAAATCTGCCACCTGGTCACTTTATTCCTTTAGAGTTCATTTTGCTACACTAGGTTTAATTTTTTAAGTAAAATATTTCAGATATATGAATATTTTTAACATTTTCTTCTAAGCAGAGCTAAAGTCTTCCTTTTTTTGCATTATGTATGGATTTATGTACTTTTTAAACTAAGTTACTTTCTTTTGGATCTACTAGAATTTGCTAACATCTCTTTTATATTAAGTTTCCCAGTATTCGCTGCAGTGCATTCTAATAATAGTGTCTAAATTCACTAATCCAAATTGGCAGTGAAATGACCACACAACTATAAAAATAGCAAACAGCTGTACCAGCACTGGAAATTAAAGTAGCATGCCATGCTACTTTAGAACTCTTCAGAAGCTTGAATACATTTATTCTGAATTTAAAACAGGTGATACTAGATAAAAATATGTTTTCACTCCCTAACTTGGAAATTCTACTTACTGAAAAAGACTGCACAACGTCAAGGTATTCAGCTATTGTCAGAATCACATCATTCTGCAGGAGTGGAGCTGAGATAAATGCAAGATACACAAAAGCTGGGGAGGTCATTATTCAGGACTCTGACTGCTAATTCGAATAAAAACTATTTGAGCAGAAATGCCAGAAAAACTTACATATACATAATAGTAGCTATTTGGCAAGCATAACTAGAATGCAGGACTAAAACTTTCTAACGACCAGCAGTGGTTGTCAAGCCAAAGGGGACTCAGGGCTTCATTGGTATAGAGAAGAAACCATGTGGAGCAAATACTCTATCTATAGACTACCAGTAATCCACTGGGTTTCGTTACCTTGGGTCACCCTATTACTTGACAGAACTTCTGTCAAACTTTTGCATCAACTATCTTTCTGGTTTCAGGTCTTAAGTTCTGTAGTAAGACAGATAAACAATAGAAAGTGAGGGCACTGAAGTCATTCCTCTTTGCTACTGGGAGAATGGTTATAAAAAATGATCACAGAGACAAAAGAGTTGATCTAAAAAACCCTTGTGAATATTTTTGAAACAATCACTCAAAATTTTCTTATAAAAATTATATTCATTTTATAGGTAAGATGTATCAAATTGTCCAAGACCCATGACTCCTTAGGTATTTAAACCATGTTAAAAGAATAGTTGATAAAATATTCCCAATTATTTGATCCATTTGAAATAACTTAATTCCCAAATCCTTCAACAATAGCCCCAACAAGCAAGTTAAAGACTAATTCTGTAAATACAGGTGCAAAATCTTAAATTGAGTATTAGAAAAATTAAACTTGTCAAGGTATTAAATAAACAGACCAGGAACAAGTAGGGATTTTTCCAAAGGCATAAAGATGATGCAACATTAAGAAATCTATTTAACTCCATTACCAGGGCAAAAAGAATAAATTTAACGGAAAACATCTAAGCACTGAGAAGGGCATTTAAAATTTTTAATGTTTATCAGTATTAAAAATTCTAACCATGACAGGATAAAGTTAATTTCTTAAATTAGTAAGAATATTTACATGAAATATAAAGCCAAAATTCCACTTAAGAATATGACTAAGTACATTCTTTCAAATTCAATATATACATGTATATACATGTATATATTGTGCTGAATTTGAAAGAATATATATAAGAATGTTTGAAAGAAATATATATATATTTAAGATTCACTATTTCAGCTTGCATCATTTTACATATTTTTGCCAAAAATAATAAAAAGATAAGATAAAGAACAGGAAGAAAAAATATTATTTTCAGATGACATTACTGTTTACCTGGAAAACACAAATCATGTACTTATCTGTAAAAATTAGTAAGACCACTCTGTAAGATTTCTGGATACAAATCAATAGGCAGTAATCAATAATTTATAGTTACAAAGTATATTAAAAAAAAAGAGAATCCATTAACATTAGCAAAGATCAATATAATATGAAAAATCAACTGAAATATTCAGGAACAGTATTTTTCAAATAATACTATTGATCTTTACTGAGAGTCAAAAAATTTTTTGAATGGATTAATTCAATAATACACAATTACCAGTTCTTTCCATGTAAATCTTCAGTTTGATGTGTTCTCAATGAAAATACCTAAGATTTTTTGATAGAATTGTATAAAAAATATAGATATGTACTCAATAGAGTGAAAAAGGTAGCTAAGAAAAATAAGAGAATATAAGTGAAAGAGTAACTGCCTCCCAAATTATTAAGAATTACATAGAACAGATAGATCATTGAAAGACAACTAAACTTCCATAAATTTCAAGAATTTTAAAATGTACTAAATATAGCATCATAATTAAAAAGAAATTAAGAATTAATGAATGGGTGGCATTGAATTACATGTCAACCACCAAGCAAAAATTGTTTATGGATGGGTAAAGAGTCAACACACATTTCAGAAGAATTAATTAAGAAAAAAAAGAACAATGAAATAATTAAAGAAAATCATTAGTAGATACTGATATAATTTAGGATGATGAATGATGTTTGTTCAGGTGTAAAAACAAAGGTAAAATGTAAAACCTAAAAACTAACAGGATTTTCTAGCAAATTAAATCTGTATAAGAAAATAATTACAAAAAGTTAATTATAAAGATGGAAGTTTTAAAAAGTATTTTCAGCCTATGGGGCACCTGGGTGTCTCAGTGGGTTAAAGCCTCTGCCTCTGGCTCCAGTCATGATCTCAGGGTCCTGGGATCGAGCCCCGCATTGGGCTCTCTGCTCAGCGGGGAGCCTGCTTCCCCTCCTCTCTCTCTGCCTGCTTCTCTGCCTGCTGGTGATCTCTGTCTGTACAATAAATAAATAAAACCTTAAAAAAAAAAAAGGTATTTTCAGCCTATTTGACCACCCAATGTTCCAGCATGGGTGTGTAAAAATTTAGTTTCGTCAATAAAATGGTTTCTATAAAATAAGTATGAACAAAGGGAATGAAGAGGCAGTCACCAAAATGGGAAAAGGAATGTGTTAAAAAACAGTAAAAAATTAAATTCAGTAACAAAGGCAAATGATCCAAGTTGGATGAAGTTTTTAAAAAAATTTCTAAAACTAAAAAGGAACAAAGTAGTCAGTGATGATGAGAGTAAGTGGCAATTGGTACTTGCATTTATGGTAGTGCACTTGTATATATACAATCTGCTGATAAGATAATATGGCCGTATTTACAATAACCTGAGTAATATGCAATTAGATTTTTTGGAGTTAATATTAAGAAAATAATTGAAATGGATATAAGTATATATTTTTGTAGTAATTTTTAGAGTAGTAAAAATTCAGAATGTCATAACAACTTTTGATTTGTTGATTAAAATGGAGTACATAATTATGGAATGCATTGACTCACGACATTTTGAAGAGACGGTATTTCTGGGTAGAGAAAATAGAGTGAAGCTGTATTCTTTAATCTCCTTCCATCAATGCCTTACCAAATATCAAAATAGTAACACACAGACACACACAGATACACACAGATACACAGGCAGCAGAAATCACACAATAAAAGGAGCACTATTTCATTTGATAAATACTGGAAGGTGGTAACCAAGAAAAAAAAATACCAACCCCACACCATTCTCCACAGGCAGTTTAGAAGAATAAGAATCAATTAAAATGTAATTATTCATGAACAGAAATGGCCTCTAATATCTCATGGGTGATGTGTAAACCTCTATAACTTCTATGTCTTTGTCATGCTGCCACAGGAAATATTTGAGATCATGGGTGCTCTGCTAGTATGGATCTCTGAGTGACTTGTAAGGAACAAATTAACCCATGTTACTCTTTGATAGTGGTATAGTAGAAACAAGATATAATGTTATTGGTTTTCATTGTTAGCACTATTATTTTGGGGGTGTTTATTGCAAAATGATACCCAGCCTATTCTTTTTGATATATGGATGACTGGGGAAGCAAATGATATAAATGTCTCCAAGAACCACTTCACACCTGCTGGTAACTATATCAGAAATATAGATTTCTTATATAATGTGCATCAGCATTCAAAACAAAAACAAAAACATAGAACAGGTTGCGGGAATTCCATTGTATCTGGCCATGCTGTTCAATTAAGTCCAGAGAATGAGTAGAAACATGACTTCCCAAACTTACCTCTGCCTACCAAGTACCTGGTCGAGTAAATTTGCTGCAAACTATGCCATGCACAAACCCAAATGCTATGGAAAACTCAGTATTTTCACTGCTGACATAGAGAAGTCACTCTGCAAACAATGGACAATGGGGTTGGCTTAATTATCTGCCACAAAATATTGCTTTGACCACACAGTGTCTATGCATAAAAGTCTTCTCATCATTCACTTTTAGGAAGAGCAACAGCAACACTTGCCTGAAGTCAAAATGCTATTATAACATTTATAAATAAAAACCGACTACTGTCTCATCAAGTCATTTCATTGATTTCAAGTGAGGATACTTTGTATGTTTAGGTTCCACTATCTAGCATGAAGCAACTGTAGCTAGCAGACTAAGTCAACAACCTTATGTGGAAAGATCAATGTTACAAAAAAATAGAAAATTATTGAACATCCCTAATTATATACAAGAAAGAATATGACAGAAAAGTGGAAAACAAGGAATATTCACACCATGATGCATTTTCTTCTCCACGGATTTTTACTGGGTACTCATGAGAATGATCAGGGACATAGAGGAATATGAAATGCCTCCCTGGGGTGCACCTGGGAGGAAGGGGGATCAGCTATGGCCCTAAAGGCAAAAAGCACTGCTTGGGTGTTTTTCCCCTAAGTAACAAAAAGTCTTAAATCCCTGGATGAAGGACAGCAGATCCTGTCACCTAGAAGACTTGGATAAAGACTCATTATAGTTGGAGGAAGAAAAAGGTAAAGAAAAAAAAAAAAAGTAAAAATATCCACTATCTCTCAGGACAGAGTTAAGAAACCTATCTTGAATGACAGACATATAAAGGTTAGAAGTCTAGGAACCATTATAAGATTTCTACCAATTGCTGAGTATTTCTACTATAAGTAAACACTCAGGAAATAACAACAAATGGGTACATTAGGGCTCCTGGCTCATTGTAAGACCAGCCTGGATTTATCATTCAGACCAGGATAACCCAGTCAGTGACTACCATAAACATGGAAACCTTCCATGTCCCTTGGAAACAACACTACTTCAAACTCTTGGTTCACTAACCCACACAAGCTGAAGGTTTTCCTTTTCTCAGATAGCAAAAGTTTTAATATATGACCCTAGATTACTTTGAGGGAGGCTGGGAAGGAGTTACATAGCATGAACTTGTGGTGGTAAGGAATTTTGGCAAGATATTTCATTTGAGAGGTGCTGGCTTCGCTAAAGGTTGTCCGGAAAAAAGGAGGGAAGTGATGATTATCTTGGTGACTCAAGATAGACCTCTGTGCCCCAAGCTTGTCCCTAATTACTTAGATCAAGAAAGGCCTTAGCTAGCTACCGTTTTCTTTTGGTGGATCAAAATACTTGTTTTTCACTCCAACCTTGTTGCCCATGATGATAATCAGGCTTATTTGTCTATGTCAGATAAATTATGTAATTTAGCTAGTATGCCCCAAATTTCATCATTTGCTTTAAATCCAGGGAGCTCATTTCAAGGCAGAATTTTCCATTTTATACCTAGGCTACTGAGGACAGCCACTAAGGAGTTCATAAGGATTCTCCCACACCATCGCTGATTAGCTTTATAACACGATGGTAAAGGAGAGTCCCCTTCAAGGGACGATGTATTTTTCAGTGCACTCCAACATTCCTACTTCCTCCATCCCTATCTTTATCTTCATTTTTTTTTTTTAATATCATGCCGGGAAATTTCTTACATCTCAGTTTCATTCAGCTAACAATTCTGTTCAGAGTTTAGTCAATTAACCGTTCACGGTGTTTTATCTGCTCTTGGATGCTGGAGATAACACATAAAAACCGGAATCCTTGGTCATTCTACCCAAATGATAAGCTTGGCCTTATCTCCAACTGTATTTCTTTCCCTCCCACTGCCATATTTAAATTAATTCCGACACGTGTCCTCCATATTTTTGCTGATACGCATTAGTCCAAATCTTGCAACTCTACTGCTCTGTGTTTTCGTCTGGGTGTGGCATTTTAGTCCCCCCTCAGCTGTCAGCCTCCCCTTCAGGTCTGTAGGTCCAACTTTGCATAGTAATGTAGTTTGAGCACACAGCGATCCAAGTAGGCAATACTTCTCACAGCCTCTCTTGTTGCTAGCTGTGCATGTGACTAAGTCATCAACTAAATATGATCAGAAGTAATAGGCGCAAATTTTGTGTAATTTGCTTGAAAGTTGTTTTTCTCCCAATTTTACTTCTTCATACTTCCTTGAAGCAGGATCCAAGATGCAGAGCTGAATTAGTTTCTATCACAAAGACAACATCTCTTGAATTTATAGAAAAATAGGAGTAAAGGGATCTAAGGAGTGTCCCTTAAAAAACATGTTGGAGCAGAACAACCATGCTGGCAAATATCATTCATCTTTTGACCTGATTTGAGAAAAAAAATACACTTGATTTATTTGTGTCTCTTTATGATGTCGCAAGGTTTATATCCTAAGCATTACAACGTGCTATGGCATGTAGAGACTGAAGACAATGAAAGTTAGTAAGGGTAGGTCATTAAAAAAATGTGGTATCTGGGAGGAGGGTAACTACCTCAGGTATGGTTAAGACAGAGCCATTAACCAAGGCAAGACTTATTGAGAGAAAATTTCTCTTGATGTTCCTTTTCCAGAACTCTCATACAGATGTTGTGTTGAGGGGGAGATAAGAACTTCAAAGAAAGCAATCTCTAGCTTTCTAGATGTGGGCACATAGTAAGCCATGTTCCAAGGAGATGAAAATCAAGTAGACTCAGGCCACATACCTTTCTGGCTCCCTCACCAAACTCAGGAGAATCAAAGTTTTTGTGTTTGCTTTTGTTTTTGTTTTTTTGTTACCCTTCCATATGACATGGAAGGAGAAAATTAAGTGTAGTATAACCCTTCTCCAAAGAAACATCTTTAAAAAACTATATAAAAAAAGTTTAGTAGCCTGAGAGGAAAAAAGAAACCCAGGGATATTATACTCAGAAAAGATGGTGATCAAACCTAGGCAAGAAGATAATAACTTTACATGTGTGAATTTTTAAAAATACAGTAAAATAAGCCTACCAAGACATAACTCAGAATAACTCAGGAATGGAAACCATAACAAAGGGATTTGTGGTCAACACTGAATGCAATTAAGGATGAAACAAAGAATAACATTTGTGGGATTTAAGGATTAGTTCAGGGATGGTTCTAACTCATACAATTATTTGAGATCTGTGGACTTTTCTGGTGTTCTCCCTTCTTCATAGCATTGTTTGATTATTTAAAATAATAGTGTTTCTCTTTAAGAAATATAATAAAGTCATGATTCCAAGAGTAAAGAAACAGAGCTATTTCACAAGAATTATTAGTAGCAAAGTAATCCTGTATTGATATTGAATAATAATGGACTCTCTATAAAAATACCAAATCTCATGTTATCTATTTTAAAATGTGATCAAACTGGCAACTTATAAAAACAGATGCTTATAAATAAAAGGAAACGCTTACATTTTTCCTAACGTTTATCAGAATCTCAAAAATGTGAGACTTCAGGCTTTCTCCTGAAACAATTCTTCATGTTTCACGTCATTCTTTTGGATTTATACTTCACTTAATATGCCACTGGGGGTGGGGGGAAGAGTCCCTGTACAGCTAGGAAGAGATTAACTGCTCCATAGTGAGGATAAATAACCATCAGCAACTGTGAAAACCTGTTCAGTCGATCATTGACAACTCAGCTCAGTGAAAACTCTTTTTGCAAGGCAACCAATGTTAGAACCTAGCTTCTGAAGTCAGCGATAAGAAACAGAGTAATTCCATAAACACAGCCAAGTGTCATTTATCACCAGCATCTTACCTGAGTAACAATTCTACACATAATGTCCACACACTTTACCTTCTGAAAGCCTGCCAGTCCCTGTCACCATGATTCTCACCAATCTTTCTAAGACTGTCAGCCTGCTCGAGTCAAGGAAATAACATCTGACTCTACTAAAATAAAAAATTCAGAATTGCCTTTTAATCTCAGATGTTGAATGGTAGTTTGGTGATCTTGTTTTAAAGACATTCAGCTGACTCATTCTAAGCAATGGGGATACTCACTGCATTTCTTATGCCAAAACACTATTTTTCCTTTAGATCTACCAACCCAACAATGATCTCAGTTCTAACTAGTCTCACTGAGCAGTGCTGCTAAATTCATTCTGTTATCCTAGAACTTGTAACCAAATAGGTTATTGTATGAGGTCCCTACACCTAGATTTTTATACAACTTTTTTCAAGCCTGGATCTGTTTATAAAGTAACCTTGATTTGGGTATATCACTTGATCAATTAAACTTAAGTTTCCATGCAAAAAAGTCATGAGATTTGAAGCTGTACTATTTGAAGTTCTACTGTTATTTGCAATTAATATACTTATTCTGCTGCTTGCAATGCATTTGCTTTTGGCAGTCCATATGCATAATGTTTTGTACGGACTACTCTTGTTTTGTCCTTAATTGTCTTTTTCTGTTGAACACACATAGAAGATGCTTCCATAGAGAACGGATGCAGACAGTGTCCCAATAAATTTCCATTCCAGTATAAGCAGACTCTATGCGCTAATGGTTGGAAACCAACAGACCAGTGAACAGTCATGAAAATGCACCAGCCAAGATTTGTTCTAGTTCCCTTTCAAAACCCTCAGAGGTACCACCTCTGTTCAGTTTGTATATTCCTTAACAGCCAAAAACAAACTCAAAATAGAATATCAAATGGTTCTTACAGTGAAGCTTTTAACATATAACAATTAATGAACTAATAGACTTATGAGGAATTCCGTAAAAATTAGAGGACAAAATACCACATCTCCAAAAGCCAGATTATTTAATTGGAGAACTAAGCCTGGAAGTAGTTTTAACTTCAAGAAAGTCTCTCAGGGGCACCTCGGTGTCTTAATTTAGTGCCCAACCAGATTTCAGCTGAGGTTGTGATCTCAGGGTCCTGGGATTGGGCTCCCTGTCACACCCGCCCCCCTGCTCATGTGGGCCTGCACTCTCTCTCTCTCAAATAAATAAATTCATAAAAAAAACAAAGTTTCTCAAAGATTTGTAACTTTTGAAATTTACCCTCCTTCTGTCTCATTTTTTAAAATTTTATTTTTTTATTTTTATTTGTTTTGTAGTTTCAAGTTTTTATTTCAATTCTAGTTAGTTAACATGTACTGTAATATCAGTTTCTGGAGTGGAATTTAGTGATTCATCACTTACATTCAACACCCAGTGCTCATAACAACATATCTCACTCTTTTTAAAATTCACATTTACCTCATGTTCTAAAGGAACTAATTTCTTTAAGCTTTCTTCAGAAAAGAAAGGCCACAGTTTAAAATTGCTAAGACAGAAGGTATTGTGAGATTGCTACACCCCGGGTTAGAGCCAAGTTAGTTGTAACAGTTTTGATGTAATTTTTAGCTGGTATTTGCTAGCAGAAATAATACTAAATAATATGTATGAAGGACCTATAAGAACAGAAGTCTGTGCTGTGACAGAAACCAAAAATTAAGCACATCAATTTTACTGGTCAGTGTTTTTTTAATCTTCCTACAATCAAGTATATTTTAATATTTCTCTATAATCCTTCAAATTTTTAAAAAGATTTATTTATTTTACAGAGAGAGACTGAGAGCACCAGTGGGAGGGCAGAGGGAGAAGTAGAGAGAATCTCAAGCAGACTCCACTGAGCTCGGGCCCCACGTGCGGCCTGTTCTCATGAACTTTTCTTATTTTCATATTTCTTAAATATCTTATTTATTTGACAAAGAGAGCACAAGCAGGGGGAACAGGAGAGGGAGAAGCAGGCTCCCCGCTAAGCAGGTAGCTCAACATGGGGCTTGACCCCAGAACCCTGAGACCATGACCTAGCCAGAGGAAGACACATAACCGACTGAGCCACTCAGGCACCCCTCTTACTTTCATATTTGATCTGAATTCTGTAAATATGTTTTAATTGTGTAGATGCCAAAACCAAAATGAATTAAAAAACTCTAGACATGTAAGAAAGAGGAAGTTTGTATTTAAGAGGTTTACATTTCAGGATATTAGCATTTTGTTTGCCAGCAATCCTCTCTCTTTCCTCTAAAAAAAGGCCAAATTTTACATTTCACATTCTCATCTCTACATTTTAAAGGCCTAAATTGTTTTGACTATTGCAAAGCAACAAAGTAAAGGAAGAACTAAAGGTAGACTTAGTGAAAAATTCTGAAAGTTTGGGGTATTTTTAAGGTGTCAAATGTTTACATGAGCATTCTTTCCTATCCTACTTTGTAGTTATGAGCATTAAAAACCTAGAGAGATCAGTGTTTCCAGAAACACCATCTGTACCATCCCAGAAGAAGCAGGTATGAAAGTTATTCCAGACCTGGTCCCAAAAGGATTCACAAGCATCTCTGGACTTATGTCACCAACATTTCCCCAACTCCTCATTGTGCCCAATGGCCTTTTTTTTTTTTTTAAGATTTTTATTTATTTATTGACAGAGAGAGAGATCACAAGTAGGCAGAGAGGCAGGCAGAGAGAGAGGGGGAAGCAGGCTCTCTGCTCGGGTCTCGATTCCAGGACCCTGGGACCATGACCTGAGCTGAAGGCAGAGGCTTTAACCCACTGAGCCACCCAGGTGCCCCTGTGTCCAATGGCCTTTTGATGCTCACACAATGTTCCAAGAAAAAAAAAAAATCAAGAAAAAGGTAAATTTATCCTGTTAGGTTCTATCACCAGTGATCCAGAAGGATCTCACTTCCTCCTTTGCTTAACTTGATCTCTCCTTCCTAGAAAGAGGGATGAAAACTCACATCATGAATTTGCATCAAATTAACTTTTATTAGGAGAAAAATGGTGCGACAGAAAATGAGGCAACTGACTGAACATCACAATCGCTTCTTATCTTTGTATCTTTTCCTGCTTGACTGTGATCATGAAAAGCAAGACCATTAGAGTTATCAACAATTAGAAAAATTGACCTCAATTTCATTATGAGGAGGGAAACTTTGCAAAGATGCATACGTAAGAGCATATCATTTGTAGATAAGATGAAAGATGTAACACAAAATGAGAGCATGTAATTTTTGTCAAATTTTGAAACAGCTTGACATTCTAAAGAAACATATTTCAATGGAAGCATTTATTGAATTATAATCATGTTCTCCCTCAAACAATAGGGAAAAAAATAGAGCAAAATTACCATGTCAGGGCCTACACCACTGTCATTACTTAATATTTGAGGGATCAAAAGAAAAACCTAAAATTCTGGTCTTGTATGTAGACTCTATGATCTTTTCTTTTTAAATCCCTTGTCACCAGCATTACCCCTGCCTTTCCTTTATGATTTGTGAAGAAAACTCACTAAGAAATGGCTCTCCATCTTTGTTATTTCAGAATACACTCTTCTTCATTACTTTCAGTTTCTTGAGGAGAAACGCATTAAAGCCACCTGAGCCCGAGTTTTTGACGGAGAGTTTCTCACACAATCTTAGAATTCACTGATTTAAAAGAAGCCTCTATCAGGCCATCTAGTATCTCTCTCTTCACATAGCTATTTATTTTATGATACCTCTTAATCATTTCTAAGGTAAGCACAAATTATAATCCTGTGGTTATAATATTGCCATTGATTTCCTTTGCTTATTCAAACAAACACTTTTGCATTGCCATATTTTTATTTAATATTAACATGCTTTCAGGACAGGTCTGTGTTACTCAGGAAGATAAAAAGAATCAATTTTATCAGACATTTACAATTATTTGAGTTCTGCCATCATTCAGTCATGCTTATCCTCCTACATTATATATTTTTCACCTAGATGGTATTTTTTCTATATTTTTATTAAATATATTCATAACTTACAACCTCATGGCCATATAGCCCTAAAAGACAAATGCTAGTATGCAACTGATACACAACTGAAATGTTTTAACACAGCATAATGAGAAATTAGACACAAAATATTAAAATGTCCACAATCTGAATGTTATAGTGTCAGTATTATAACTTACAAGATTTCAAACTAGCTTCCTCTTCCACAGATAATGATGTAAACAGGAGAGAATTACAATGTGGAAATCATAAGTATAAAATTTTCTTAAGGAATGGTGCCATTTTTGAAAAAAGAGAAAGACAGAAAGGCTGATAGAAAGGGTGCATGTGGAAAAAGGAGAAAAAGACTGATCGTGTAAGGAGCTAGAAACACAGGGAGAGACAGAGAAGGATGGTCAGACAGAAGAGATGAGTGGATGGTAATGATGAAAACTGACAATGAGAGGAAACGAGCAAGAAAAGAAGAGGGAAAAAAATCAAGAAAAAAGAGGAGCAAGACTTCAGAAAAGTTGATATCTCAACAGCCCATGCAAATAACTGGTTCGAACTTAAAATCTGTGAAACATAAATTGAAACCCAAGTGAAACACCAAAACACACAAGCTTGAACAGCTAAAATTAAATGGATGGAGAATGTCAAATTTTCTTGAGGATATGCAGTGACCGTAGCTCAAATTGATATCATCTCCTTAGAAATATGGGTGCCATTGTTTAGGATTATCTAAGCACAAACAAGAATTTAGCAATTTTGGGATGCCTGGGTGACTCAGTGGGTTAAGCCTCTGCCTTCAGCTCAGGTCATGTTCTCAGCGTCCTGGGATGGAGCCCCATATAGGGCTCTCTGCTGGGCAGGGAGCCTGTTTCCCTTCCTCTCTCTCTGCCTGCCTCTCTGCCTACATGATCTCTGTCTGTCAAATAAGTAAATAAAATCTTAAAAAAAATAATTTAGCAATTTCATATGTAGAAGAAATACATACACAGTGCATCAAAAGGCATGTACAAAATAATCTGAGCAGCACACTTCCACATAGAAGAAATTGGAAAAAATGCTAATGTCCACAAACATTAAGATGGGTAAATAAAATCATGATATTGTTATAAGAGAATACTAAGCAGTAATCAGTAAACATGAAAAAAAAAAAAAACCCTGTAGTTATGGCACAGCAGAGGCAATTCCACAAACACTATGTGGAGTACAAGAAGCAATACATGAAACTATCTACAAACAATACTGTAAAATTCCGTATGTATAATTTTCAAAGAGACACAAAACTAACCTTATGGTGTCAGCAGTCAGGAGAGAAATAGCCTTTGGAGAGGAATTATGGGAATCTGAGGTTTGATAATATTCTGTTTCTTGATCCGGTAGAGTTCATGTGCATGGGTCTACTTTATGATCATTCATTGATGTGCATTTTATGATTTGGGCACTTTGCATGTGAGTATATTTCAGCAAAATAGCATATAAAGTAAAAAAAAGTAAAAGCGCATGTGCGCGCACGCATGCGCGCGCGCGCGCGCGCGCACACACACACA
Organism: Taxidea taxus jeffersonii; assembly: GCA_003697995.1. Classification (NCBI taxonomy): domain Eukaryota; kingdom Metazoa; phylum Chordata; class Mammalia; order Carnivora; family Mustelidae; genus Taxidea; species Taxidea taxus. Next base: position 50,337 of record RCUC01166259.1, read on the forward strand.
CACACACACACACACCCCTGGAGTGTGTACCAGAAGGGAACATGCATGCATTATAATATCTAAATGTATAGAAATTCAATGATAAACCACCTGAGTTACAGTAAGTTGAAAGGATGAGATCAGGGAAGTTAAAAAAGAAAGATTTTATAAAATTTTAACATACTAGAAAGATACATTTTCATAAAAATTTCTCTTTCTCATACACACACACTAGACAAACACAAGGTAGGTTTTTCTAAAAAAAATTAAGTGCTATCTATGTGTTTCACACTCAACTACGTCTGGTTCTATAAAGTGGAGATTTAAGATAAAGGACACATTTTACTGATAGAATAAATACCAGAAGGGCTCCCAGGTAGTTCAAAGGAAATGTGAAATGGAAGTTTGAAATGAAAATGAGGTTAAGATACTGAATGATTAAATGCTAAAGAAAAAGATGGAGTTACGCAAAACAAGAAGCCCGACTGTGTCTCCTAGGAATTTAAAATAATTGGAGATGAGTTCTTAGTAGAGAAAGCAGGACAGGAAAGTGGGGGATATCTGTTTCAGATGCTCACTCAGGAGAAAACATTTCAGGAAGAGCTGCTCAATGGAGGAAGGGAGCACTATGCTCACATAACAATGCATGTCTTTTCCTGTCCCAGACAGACCCCCTCTCTGTGTGACACAGGGAAAAAATGTGTGCGGATTAAGAGATCTGGTGCCTAGAAAAACAAAGAAAGATACCGCTTTTAGGATGTCTGCTTCCTCTTTCTGTGACCCTTTTCCCTCCTTGAAATTCAATCTCAATTCCATCACTGAAGCCTCTCTCTTTTTTTTTTTTTTTAATCACAGCAAGGGGCTCTGACTTAATGTGTCACCACTTACTTGAGAGTTTGAATTTTTAAATATGACAGTAATTATGGCAGGCTTGGGAGTTATTAAAATAAATAAGTTATGCTCCTTATCCTTGAAAAGCTCGTGGCCTATGGAGTTTGGAACACCAAGAGACGATTTTAAAATGTCTAAAGTAAGAAAGAATGTTGTCCTAATGAATAGGTTGTAAGACCAGAGAAAGAAATATTTCTGGGCAGGACCATAAGTTCAAATCACAGCACATTCTTTGCAAACAACAACAACAACAAAAATGATGCTGGGGGTAAACGGTTCTGTGCAATTTGGGGCCCCTTGGATATGGTCCTCACACCTCTGGAGGAGTTCATAGACAAGAACGGTTATGGAGTAAGATTTCAGGGAGAGGCAGGTTTCCTAGCTCGATGACACGGATGTTTATGTTTACAGTTGTTCTTGCTGACCAGTCTGCTTTGGCTTGTTTCTTGGGAACATCATTTTAAAACTTCTTCTCCTGGGCCTTTTTCTTTCTGCCTGAAGCTACTTTCCATTTAAGAAAGGAGTTCTCATCTGGGATACGTACACCTGTCTTTCGTAGGAAAAGCAAGCCTTGTGGCTCATTTGTACCTGGGCCCAGTTCTCCAGGGGTCTACACCCAGGCTTGGTAGTAGTTACACAGACTGATCTTGTCCAAACTGTCTTCACTTCTGGGCTTCTAAGATGTAGCCTACAGCGACTGCAGACAACTGGCCAAGAGAGCTTTGCTTCTTGAAAACACGAACAGCTAACTGTAATGAAGTTTAAACTTTTTTAAACAGGCCTGAACATCAATGCAATTGGCTAAAAATTAAATATGCTCCATAAGTTAAATAATAACAATGAAATGTGCTTCAAATTTCGCCACAAATGGGTCCATTCTCTTGGTAAAAATGGCTAATAGGACTGACAATGGGAATCACTTCCATAAATGAGATAAAATATACATAAAAACACTTCCATGAGCTGAAAAATACTAATTTTAGTCAAGAACATGGCCAGGTATGTGAGTTTATTAATTAACTGGGATTGAAATAAATTCAACAAACAGTTACTCCCTTCATATTTCGGTTTAATTAAATGCAAACCAAAATTAAACTGTATCCCCAAAATACACACTTGTAGTCATAGCAAAGGAAAATATTACTTAAGAAAAACACTTATGTTTGATGGATGGCATTTAATTGTTTTTCTAAAATATCATATGCTAATGAAACTTTTTTCTATCACTATTTCACATCAGTGATATATTCAGGCGGTATTGAAAAATCACATCCTTACTGCCTAATTTACAGTAGCTCGTTTGTTCTTCCCCTGAGCTCAAGTTTACAGAAGATAGAGTAAGATAAGCCAAGTACATAAATTAGGTAAAAAACATCCAAATGTATCTCAAAATAGTTATATTGCCTTCATTAATGCCACTGAATGGGAAGTTTTAAGTTTGAGCATCGAAACTAAATCCGACATACGATGGCATTCCGTCAAACTCCTATATTCCCACAAAGAGAAACAACAACAACAAAAATTATCCAAATAACAGCTAATTTATCATTAAAACTGCAAGGTACAATGACTTCATACCAAGCCAATACCAACTTTCTCCGAGGTTTAGAGCTTGCACTTAGCGCAGTACTCCTATTGAAGAAATACAGAGAGAAAGCCTGATTCAAGGGTCAGGGGATTTAAAACCAAGACATAGCTTTCTACATTTAACTCAACATGAACTACCAAGAATTTAATTGCATTGCGTTCTTCTTAGAACATTCAAAAAAGAATTGCACATTTCTACTATATATCTGGAATCCTTGCTTCACTGCCTTTCAGAGAATGAGTATTATGATGGTAAAAAGATGTCAAAGGACTACAGTACACATTTTCCGTCCTTTATTTTCACCTTATCAGCAGAAATCCCATCTACAAACATTGACAATGACAAGATATCTCACCGTGAGAAAACCTAGTAAACTTCCAGTAGACTTCTAGAAAAATGTGACAGCCAGAGTGCAAAGTGGAAAGTTCCACTGCTGGGACAATTGGGAATTATCTTCAAGGAAAAGGATAACACTAAATATTAATAAAAGAAGCCATAAGAGAAATTTGTTATAAAGGAATACAGATTTTTTCATTTTTAAAAACCATATGTTCAAAGCCTTAAAAAAAAGAGATAATTTCTTGCAAACTCTATCCAGTGACATATACATAATGTGTGTATGTGTACGTGTGTGTTTATATACACACATAAACTGGCATGATATTCATGAAAACAGGAGCAATTTACAGAATCATAACATTGGAACGAGTGTTCAAATATGCCTAGACTATATTTAATCTAGCATCCCACTATCATGGGAAGAATCCTTTAAAAAGACACCAGAAAGGTGACCTGTATCCTATATCTTCATGCTTTTGGTGACTGGGGTCAGTTTCTCCCAAGAAGCTGACACCATTGTTGGATCAGTCTCACTGCTACAGGGAACTTAACACAGGATTAAATATTATATTCATAGAACTTCTTCCAAACAGCCTTTCTCTACCCGCAAAAGTCCAAGTTCTTTTAAAAATTAGTTAGGATTTGCTATACAATATAATCCCTAAAATCCTATAATTTCCAAGCTTAAAACAGACCATTACCTGAAAGCTTATTTATCAGTTATTTACACCTGAAGATTTTTCCATAAAATAATGATACACACGATGGCTACATGCTCACTTTTAATCCCCATAAATAAATGCATACCTATATACAGAGACATGCATGTGTATATGTTCATAAATGAATAAAACTATGCTAGGAGTTTAGTTCTAGAGAGTCTAAATGTGTATGTATCCATTGACCATGTATTTTAGTCTTTCACACACAAGGTAGAATATCAATAAGATTCACAAATTTCTTTTATAAATATCAATATCAATAAAGGCGTTATCAGTAAAAGATAATATCAATAAAGTCCTAAATCTCCTCTGTGGAAGAAAATGTACGTCATAGGTATACATAGGAAAATAAAGGAAATATATATAGGTATACATAAGAAAAATATGGGTATATATAGGAAAACATATATCAGAGATCATATTTATTACATATGTATTGTTTATATTATATTACAGATATTATGTCACTCTGGGAAAATACACTCCATAGTTAAATTCTGGATGCTAAAATAATCTCCTACAGAAAAGAGCCCAGGATCAAAGTAAATAATGTGAAGTATTGGAAATTTCACGTTAAGATATCAGAGTAGTTGTACTGGGCAACTCCCCAAAGAAGTAGTTCCTATCTTGTCTATGTGAAGAGCACACCTGTCCATTGTACAGTATGCAGCTGGTGTGATCCTGAGGCTTATACCAAAGGATACTAAGAGAAAGGAGAATATCTAAAGTTGATGCTCCCCTGAGGAAGCAGCACAGGCTCTGGAACGAGACATACCTTTGTTTCAATCTTGGTGACAGTACTTAACAAGTAATGAAACCAAGCAAGTCAATTAAAGTTGAAAAATTCTTACCTTTAAATTAAATACACACTAAAACCTACCCAGAAGAATGTGTCAGATTAATCATCGGCATAGCCCTAGTCTTCCCTGAATAGTCCTCAATGAAGGCCATTGAGAGGAAAGGACCACCAAATGACCCTTAAGCTGCACCCAGGCAATCAGAGTCTCCTTCCTCCCCCACAGCCCCAATCCACCCCCATTGTTGGAATGAATGTTCTGCCCACAGCTTCCACAATAAGAACCATTTTCAAGGATGCAGCCTTAAAGAGAACAATGTTTTGTTGAGACCATCTGGACAGTATACGCCGACTGAACCCAAGTAAGGTCTCTATAAAAACTTTGGAGATTCTGGCAGACACGTGTGGAGTTCAACTCATCTCTGAGCCACTCACCTATAAGTGCGCTTGCTTATTAAACTTCCCACCCACCAATCCAGACTGGCCTGCCTCTTTGTTTACTCTCCTTTTGCCCTCTGTGTATGGGGGCCAATTTGCAAACCAACAGCGGTTGAGGAAGGTCAATGTCTGCTCCAAGAAACAGAAGACGGACCATGCATATTCATAGCAGAAGGGAACCATCAAGAAGTGGAGGGTTGGCCACGCTGGATAAGTCAATGTGTACACGGAGACTAGGATTGCTCTGTGTTTTCACAGATGAATGAGGTGGCGCTGGGAATTCCTTCCTGCAGGGATCTGGTGTGATTGACACACAGTTCTATAAATGCGCCTGCCTGTCTCGTGCTTCTTCTTCTTCTTCTTCTTCTTCTTTTTTTTTTTCCTAGTTTATGAAACTATTAATGTGATTCTGTTAAGTGAATATGTTAGGTCATAAAACTGATTTCTCATCTTTATACAATGAAAAAACAAAGACAGAATTTGGAGAAACCAAACAAAAAGCTATGTATTTGGAGATTATATGAAATAAACTATGTGCATCCTAAACAGATCCCCTTTAGCCAACCTACAGGAGCTGAGAGCAATATTCACTTTGACTTTATAATACATCAAGAAGTGGAATCTTCTCTTTATCCTCATTTATATTCAATATCATGCTTTACCTTCATTTATATTCAATATCAATGACTCAACATTTTAGCTATCTTTTTCTCTGCTCTTTAAATCTATCAATTATTTTTAAAACTTTCTCCCAATCATTTAAGTATATCAGTGCAATTCTTTTTTGAAGGATTAAATTTTAAAAAAGAGTGTCCTTTGTTAATGCAAATCAATGTACCCACACTTAACCTTCTAGTAAATTCATTTTTTTTAATTGGGTTATTTTATGAAGGGTACACTTGTAATTAGTAACAGCTGTGAATCTCCACTTTGTAAAAGTGGGAAGGATAAGTTATCAAATTAATCACATTTGGACAAATCTCAAGTTTTTATAAGAGGAGAGATTTGAGTAGAATTTTTGGCAACATTTTGAAAATACTAAAAAAAAAAAGGTACAAATATTTTAGCTAACCTTGTTATAAAGTCAAAATATGAATTATCTTTCTTCCCAAATCCAAGTTAATTATGCCATTCACCTCTTTACCTCCTACAGAGATTCCTCATTCTCTGGAACTATTCTAAACATTTATTTTATCACCTCTGTATGTCTTTAGATGCATACCCACTGTTGCAAGGGAAACTGTAACTAGATCACCCATTGTCTGCAGAGAGCTGGGGTTTCAGATGAGCCCTGGAAAATCATCTTACCATTAGGCTATAAGCAATTTTGAAAATGGAAAGTAGGGCATATTTACTACACCTGGTGAGTCTCTAATTACAATAGTCTATATTCATCATTTACACACATTTGTCATTTTAATTAATTACTCGGGGCTCAACTCCATCCCTTTGCTGCATTCTAAAATTCTCATTGATTTAAAAGGTGTAATTGTTGCACTAGAGTAATAGACCTTTTGGAATCAGTGGCTTTTATACAACCAAGAACTATTCTACAGCGTTCATTCACTGTGGAGTTCAGGTTCCTGTCACTTAAAACCAGTTTGCCTTTCTTTTTCCTGTTACAGGTATCTCTTTTGAATATTTTAGAAAATCATCTAAAAAAATCTGTCCTCAGTCTTACAAGTCCCATGTATAACATCATTATAAATATGCACAGGAATTATATTATCTTTTATTAATAACTGCTTTACGTAAATAGTAAAGCCTTATTAGGTAGGCAACATGTTTGCTTATGGGTAAATTCAATCACACGAATATCAAGGTTAGTTCTCAAATGTAATGCAGACATTCTCAATTATTTAAAACACCTTTCATTCTTGAACTTCATTATTTTCATTTTTGTTATATTTTGGGTTTTTAGTGGATTCGATAACTTTAAAATAGAGATTTAACTAATGTCATAAAAAAAAGTCACTCACAACCACATGATGGAAGATTTTACATTTCAGTAATATGAAATTCCCGAGAGGAAGTAAATCTTTATGGCCTCAAGTCAACAAATTAGTACCTGCAATATAATCAAGTTGACTTAAACTGATTATAATCGTGCTTTCTTCATGAATCACCTACTGGTATAAGCCAGTGGAGGAAAGCGTGTATAGTACCATGGATAATTTCGAACAGTAATTGTGTTGTTTACTTAGACTAAAGCAGGTGTTGTTTTAGGTGTTTTCTGTGGAGAAACAGTTTTGTCACCATCGCAACAAACTTGTCAATAACCTATTTTTCCCTCCATTTTGCGGAAGAGGAAACTGAAGCACAGAGGGGTTATGTAGTTTCCAAAGTTCACACAGTAAGTAGCACAAACAGAACTTATACCCCAGACACCCAGAGGCTGCACTCCTAACCGCCATTTTGCACTGCCACCGCGTCCTAATATCTCATTTTACTATAAAAAGTTTGATAGTCCAGACCTATTCTTAGCCATCTTTTCTCTCTCCCACAAGGTTATTTTAAAAAGAAGCTCTGAATATTTCTGGTTTTCACTGACACAGCGCATCTTATTAAAGCCCAGCTCAGCTAGTGGCAAATTCAACATATGAACTGGAACCCTAGGTCTAAGACGTGGCTTCCTTCTTTTGTTGGTGGAGTATTAAGTATATTCATAATGACCACCATCAAGGTATGCAGTTGTACTAATATATCAAAAATCCCCAGGTGGGTCTGTTGGTTAAGCATCTCCCTTTGGCTCAGGTGGTCCTGGGATCCAATCCTACATCAAACCCCCCTGCAAAATGGGGAGCCTGCTTCTCCCCCTCCTTCTGCCCCCCTCCACCTCACTTTCTTTCAAATAAATAAAATAAATATTTTTCTTTCTCTCCTTCTCTCTTTCTCTCAAATAAATAAAATCTTTTAAAAAAATTCCCTCATGTCCCTTTACAATCAACCCTCTTTCCCTGAACCCCACCTATCATTATCTGCTCTTGGTCAGTATTATTTGCTTTCTTTTTCCCCTAGAGTATCATATTAATAAAATCCTGCAATATGCATTATTTTAAATTCTTCACTTTGCATAGTGTTTTGAAATTGATCCAGGCTGTTATACATGCCAACTATTCTTTTTTATTACAGAGTGTATTTCATTGCAAGAGCACACCAAAATCTGGTTCACATCGGTGGATGCACATTTGCATCGCTTGGATTATTTCTAATTTTTGGCTACCATCACCAACGCTACTACCAACATTTCATGTATAGGTCATTGTGTGGATATGTATTTTCATTGCTCTTGGGTGAATCTCTTAGATTCCTGGGCAATATGTAATTTTAGACTCTATCTTACTGCTAATTTGTTTTCTAAAATAATTTGCATTTCCATCCCTCAAAGTAGTAGAGTTCCAGTTACTTCAAATCCTCATCAACACATCTTCCTAATTTTAACCAAAATGGATGTCAGTAGTATGTCGTCGGGGTGTTAATGCAAATCTTTCTGATGACTAGTGATTTTGAATATCTTTATATGCATATTCACCATCCATTTATCTTGTTTTGTAAAGTAACTGTTAATAATGCTTATCCATTTTGGGTTGTCTTATTATTGAGTTGGAAAAGTCTTCCATATATTTGAGATATAAATCCTTTAAATGTTTATGAAATTGTCCAGGGAAGCCATCTCTTTCCTAAGCTGTTTTTTTTCCAGTATGCATATTAATTAGGAACCTCATCACTTTTATTGATTAAGGGTTATTTATATTATTTCTTGTTAGGTAGCTTATAGAAGTTTGGGTCTTTTAAGGATAATGTTAGCCTTGGCATAATGTTGTTCATAAAAATCCTTTGTTATCCCTTTAATGTCTGTACTATCTATACTAACATTCTCCCTTTTATTATCAATACGGTTTATCTGTTTACTTTCATAGTCTCAGAGTTTTATCAATTTTATTGCATCTTTGAAAAATCAGCTTTTGATCTTGACTTTTGTATTTTTTTCTATTGTTGATTTTTTGCTTTTATCTATATTATTTCTTCTTTTTACTTTATGGATAAATAATTAGTTCTTTTTTGTGTTTATGAAGGAGACACTCAGATCATTAAATAACGACCTTTCATCTTCCCTGATATAATCATTTAAAGTCAGAAATTACCTTTAAGAACTTTGCTAACTGCATCTCATACATTTCGATAGGTTGTGTTTACATTCCATTGAGTTCAGAGTATGTTCTCATTTGTTGTCCTTTCTTTCTTGACTTATGGATTACTTAGACATTTTTAATTTCAAAGTCTTTGGAAATATTTTAAATACTTTACTGTTTTCTCATGTAATTCTCAATGTAATTGCGAATGTCAATGTATTTTAATTTACTGATACTTAATTTATGTCCCAGCATATGGCCTACCCTAGTGAGGATTTCATGAGCTCTTGAATGTGTTCTGATTGAACATAGTGTCTATAATAAGTATCACAGGGACGCCTGGGTGGCTCAGTTGGTTAAGCGGCTGCCTTCGGCTCAGGTCATGATCCCAGCGTCCTAGGATCAAGTCCCATATCGGGTTCCTTGCTCGGCGGGGAGCCTGCTTCTCCCTCTGCCTCTGCCTGCCTCTCTGCCTGCCTGTGCTCGCTCTGGCTCTCTCTCTCTCTCTGACAAATAAATAAATAAAATCTTAAAAAAAAAAAAAAAAGTATCACATAGATCAAAGCAATGAACAGTGTTGCTCAGCTCCTCTATGTTTTTAGTGATTATTTTAATCTAGTTATTTTACCAATTGCTGAAATAGGGATGTTAAAATGTCTGGTCTATCACTGCAGGCTCCTGCAATTTGTCCTTCTATTGTATCAGTGCTTCTGTACGTATTTTGAAACTCTGTTATTTGTTATAAACATACACATTTATAATTGGCATGACTTCAAGGTGACTTAACTATCCTTAGGAAATGTCCCACTTATACAATGGCAATAATTTTTAAAATCTACAACTCTTTAGTCTGGTACTAATAGATTATTTTTTTTAATATTTTATTTATTTATTTGATAGAGACACAGTGAGAGAGGGAACACAAGCATGGGGAGTGGGAGAGGGAGAAGATGGCCTCTCGCTGAGCAGGGAGCCCATGTGGGATCTGATCCCAGGACCCTGGGATCACAACCTGAGCCGAAGGCAAACACATAACCAATTGAGCCACCCAGGCGCCCCATGGTACTAACAGATTAATAAAAGGCATGCTACCTTTCTTATCCTTACTGTTTGCATAGTATTTTCCAGTCATTTGTTTTCAACTTGTGTCCTTTGTACTAAAATACGTCTTTATCTATTATGACAGTCACTGCCTTTTAATTGAAGAGAGTCTATTTATCCATTATGACAATCATTACCTTTTAATTGAAGAGTCTATTAAAGAGTGTAATGTAACTGTTAATATTGTAGTGTGTTAGCATAATGCTTCATTATTTGTTTTCTCCTTGGCAACTCTATTTATTATGACTCTGACATTAACTGACCTTTTTTTTATAGAAATATTCTAATTTTCACCTATACCTTTTTTCATTGTTTTTAATAGTTGTTCAGTGATTCCACAAGCTATGTCAAGTTTATTTTACGCCACTTTACATAAACTGTAGAAAACTTCAAATCATAAAAGTAAACTTATTTTCATCCTCATGATTTATACAATCTTAGAACTAGAAATTCATGCCTGTCTTATTCTTTGGAAACAGAAATTGGCCATTATTTTTTTTTTCAAGTATTTTTTCTGCCCTGTTTTCTGCTTGCTTCCCATATTAGTTGCTAGGCTAACATAGCAAGGTACCACAAGCTGTGGGGACCTAAGTAACAGAAATTTAGTGTCTCGTGGTTTTGGAAGCAATAAGTAAGATCAAGGTGTTAGCAGGGCTGGTCCCTGCTGAGGGCATCTGTCCCATGCCTCTCCCCTTGTTCTTAGTGGTTTGCTGGTAATCACTGATTCTCCTTAACTAACAAGACCATCACCCTAACCTAAGCCTTAATCTCTGTGTGTTCTCCCTACGTGCAGATCCATGAGCAAATGCCCCTGTTGATAAAGAAACTGGTCATATGGGATTAAATGTCCACCCTATTCCACTGTGACCATCTGCTTTACTCTATATGCTCGATAAGTATGCTCATAACAATTTCAGTATGAAATAATCTATGGCCTCATGCATTTAAATGATTACGAGAACCTGATTTGTATTTCTTTTTGTTCTTACATATGAATAAAATAGATGATTTATGGAAGTTTCAGAAATTCATCTCTCAGATATATTTCACTCATCAATGCATTCATATAATTGTATACTTTTTAAACTTTCTTCTCTTGTAAAGGAAACCACATTCAAATTTCCAACTTTACAGCCAGGTCAAAATAAGTGCGAATGTGTGAAAGGAAAAATAGTTCAGAATGTTCTATCTAGCTTCTTGGAATGAAGTATAAATGTCCTTGGGGTTGAGAAGAATCAGCAATAGCAGTAAAGAGGAAGGGGAGAAAATGGGGTCTCTGTCGAATGAAACACAAACCCTGAGGCTAAAAATATTTTAAATGGCGGACTGAAAGGTTGAGCTGTTGAATCCAGATGTTCTCTCAGAATTAAGATTTCTTTCCCACAAACTTCCCACAAACAGTGTTATAAACACTAGTTATTCACAACATTGAGGACAATTGTGATCCTGAGTAAATGGGTTTTACACTAAATGGTATGTTTTCCTCTCCTTGGTAAAGAAGTAAGTATGTGAAGAGTAAATGTTCAAGTGGACAATGGAAGTTCCTTGGAGAAATGGTTCTAAACTTTCTTTGCTCTGCACCATTTATATCCGTACCCACAAACACAACGCTTTAAGTATATTTTAGTAAGAATTTGGACATGCATATAACTAAACTAATTATCTGTGATTTGAGGTGGTTTTTTTTTTTTTCCTTTTCTTAGTAACCCAAATTCATTTTTTTTTTCTTCTTTTTCTAGCTAAGACCACGTCTACTGATTAATGACAACTGCAAAACGCCAGTGCTAGGGGAATACAGCACATAGAACCCATGGCTTTTTCCCCATGATTCTTTAGTGTCTTGAAGTTAATCATTTTCAAAATCACGTATCTGAAAGTGTCACAGCCATGGTCAGGATCCATGGCAGACAAACACTAAGGTGGCTTCTGTGATCTAGCATACGGTGCAAATTGTTTTGCATAATCCTTTCCTCTCCAGTATGGGAAACGGATGATTTGCCCAAACCAGTAAAATACGGTAAAGGTAACAGAACGTCACTCCCATGATATGCTTGCCCTCAGTGAGAGGTTGTCTCACTATCACACTGTCTCCTGCGTTCCTGCTGGCATCGAGGAAACAAGCCAGCATGTTGCAAATTGCTTACAGAGAACACCACCAATGAGGGAACCGTGGGTGGTTTTTAGAAGATGACGATAGCTTCCAGATGATGGGTAACAAAGATCTGTAGTCCTTAGTCCTACCATAGTCAAGAAATGAATTCTGCTAGCCGCCTAACCGAGCGTCAGAGCGGATTCTTTCCCCAGTTAACACCGCAGATAAAACTGTAGCCGACCTATCCCCTTGAAGACAGCCTTCCAAGACTGAGTGTGGGAAAAAGCTAAGCCATGAGGAGATACCTGACCAGCAGACAGAAGTGAGATAATTAACAAGTGTCTCCTAAGGTCACTACATTTGTAGTACAGTTTTATGCAACACAGCATTATTTTAAAATCATATTTTATGATTAAAAAGGCATTCTTTTTAACACATTCATTTGTAATTGCCAAGCTATTGAGAGAATATATTTTTTAAAAGATTTAATTGATTAATTTATTCATTCATTCATTCATTCTAGAGAAGATAGAGGGAGCATGAGGGAGAAGGGGCAGATGGAGAAGGAGAGAGAGTCTCAAGCAGACGCCATCCTCAACAAGGATCCTGATGTGGGACTTGATCTCATCACCCTGAGATCATGACCTAAGCCAAAATCAAGAGTAGGACACTTAACTGACTGAGCCACCCAGGCACCCTTAATATGCTAATTTTTATTAGGCTGTTTTCCCTGAGATGACTGGTAATCATTACTGAATTACTTAAAATTATTTTAAACTTTATTTCTTGGGGTGCCTGAGTGGCTCAGTGGGTTAAACGACTGCCTTTGGCTCAGGTCATGATTCTGGAATCCCCGGATCGAGTCCTTCATTGGGCTCCCTGCTCAGCAGGAAGTCTGCTTCTCCCTCTGACCACCCCTGCTCTTCTGCTCTCTTACCTTCTAATAAATAAATAAAATCTTTTAAAATATTTGTATTTCTTTTATTTCTTATCTGTGGCTTGGTTTCTATAAAAATTTAACATTTTACTTTGATACAAGTATAGTCTATGCAGCCAAAAAGTACATTGTGTGACTGCACAGTCATGCGTTCATACACAACTATATACCTATATCTGTATATTTATGTGCATATATATATACATATATATATAATTCTTTTTCTAATTCAAAATTGCATGCATTCTTGATGTTGTATATATGTATGTATCTATACATACAGGCGTGTGTGTGCAATATTCATTCTGATAATTTAACCCACACCTAAAATATTCACGAGTATCTTAAATTTGTAAAATACACTTAAAGTGTTTCAAATTCTCTTAAACAGATTATAACTGGTGTATTACCTTTTGTATTTATAATGAGCTATTCATCCATGTAGGTTTACTTGTATTCAAAATACAGAAGATAAAGAAATAAAAGCATAACTCTGCAAGATCAAGAGTACACCGATGCTTTGTCAACAACAGTAAAGCAAGATAAACTGAACGATTACAAAAATCACATTTTTTAAAGGTTTGTTTATTTATTTAAAATAAGTTCTATAGGGGCGCCTGGGTGGCTCAGTGGGTTAAAGCCTCTGCCTTCGGCTCAGGTCATGACCTCAGGGTCCTGGGATCAAGCCCGCATCGGGCTCTCTGCTCAGCAGGGAACCTGCTTCCTCCTCTCTCTCTGCCTGCTTCTCTGCCTACTTGTGATCTCCATCTGTCAAATAAATAAAATCTTTTAAAAAAATAAATAAATAAAATAAAATAAGCTCTATACCCAATCTGGGGCTTAAGCTCATGACTCCAAGATCAAGATTTGGATGTTCTACTAAGTAAGCCAAGCACCCCTCACCCCGAAAATCATATTTTTAAAGCTATCAGTGAGTTTTCAAACCAAGAAGAGCGGATGGACTCTGTTTATGGGGGGGGGGGGTGGCAAACTGTTCGGCTGTGAACTAAATATTCACCATCTACTTTTTTTTTAATTTCTTAATTTCATTTGCCCATTCAGCGTGCACACCTACAGTAGATGAAACCTCTGTGCATGTGGGGTCAGAGTGGGGAGAAAGAGAAAGGCTTTTAGCACGTGTATAGGGCTGTTTGAACAAAATATGTGCCTTGACAGGCCTCAAACTCAAGCCTGTTTTCCCCAAAAGCATTTTACCGAATGTTGCGGATGTTATAGAAGATGCAGGATTAGAGAGAAAGTTTCTTAAAAGCCAAGTGAAAGTCCTCTCTGTGCTGTGGTGTGTGGGGGACAGACACCTGCTGGAGCAAGTGATCCTAGGAAACTGAAAATCTGAAAAAAAAGGCTGAATGGGCAATGACACATTTCATCTGCTTTTTCATGAATAGTTTGCAAACAGGGGTATAATTAGAGGCCAAGATAACAGTCTTGGCTCCTCGCAGAGGCCCATCACTAAAGGACAGAGCAGCAGCAGAGACTGCGGCAGTTTCTAAATTGGAAACACGAGAGTCCTTAAAGACAGTGTTCCCCTTGAAGATACGTGACAAAATTTTAATCAAGAAACTAGGCTAAAAAGAAAATACGAAATACTCTGGAAGGCAGAAATAAATTGCCAACAGCCTTTCAGAGTTAAGGATGCAAAGTCCAAGCAAGCAATCTCCTGAAAGTTTCTGAAGGACACATTCTGGTAATAGAGGAAACCACAGGTAAATTTAGACTTAACAAATACAGAAAGCCAGACTTGACTCAGATCAGCCTCTCACTGAATTATGGTGACACCCCAGACTCTCTGTGATAATAGCAGCATAAGCCCTCTCCTGTGAAAGGTAACATGATCTGAAACGTCCAAAGTTCTTTTCCACAGAGTCTGGCATACAATGAAACCATACACGAAAGAAGCAAGAGTACCTAATTAATAAACAAAACAAATTCCAAACAATAAAAGTGAACCAACAGGTGACCCAGACAGGAGAGAGAGCAGGCAACAATGATAATGAATTTGTCACAGAGAACAAAGAAAAGATGGATGAAATAAACTGGTGAAAGGATGGAAAATTCCCTATAAAATTCTAATTTTTAGGAAAATAAGTGATTTGCCAGAATATATGTATATTGTAACTGAAATTAGATACATAAAGGGTGGGTTTAGCAACGGACTGGACACAGCAAAACACAGGTTAGTAAATGGACAATAGATCGGGAAATAAATCCGCAGCACAGAGAAAAACAAGAGTACAAATGTGGATAATAGCTTACAAGATAAATGGCACACACACAAAAATTCTAATATATATGGAATTTCAATTAACAGAAGGAGGAAGTAACACATAGGGAAAAAAAAAATCAAAATTTGATGACACAATATGTGAAAACTTTGCCAAGTTAATGGAAGATACCAATCCAAAAGGGTGAAGTAAAGAAAGCAACCCTTAAAGACCCCACTGAAAACCAAAACAAAGAAAACATCTTAAAAACATTAAATGCTGATATGGATTCTCTTACAGGCTGAATTGTGTCCCCCCAAAATTTCTATGTCAAAGTTCTAACCCCGAGTACTTCAGAGTGTGCCTAGATTTGGAGATGGGTCCTTTAAAGAAGAGATTAAGTTAAAATGATACCATCAATCTGACTGATGAGGTCCTCTTAAGAGGAGGAAAGGTGGACATGCACATGAGATCCCAAGAATGCACGATCACAGAGCAAAGACATGTGAGGGCACAGCAAGGAGGCCACCTCTTCAAGCCACCAAGAGAGGCCTCAGGACAAACCAACCTTGCTGACCTTGATCTTGGATTTCCAACTGTGAGGAAATAAATTTCTGTTAAGTCACCCAGTCTGTGATATTCTGTTATGGCAACCACAGCAAACTACCACATATGCCTTCAAAGAAACAACAGTAAGCCTAACTCCCCACTTCTCAAATGAAAAGTTAAAAGCCAGAAGATAATGTGATAATATACTTTCAATGACTGCTAAATGAGAGTGATACCTAACCGAAAGTCATTTAACTGAAGTACAGGCCAAAGTATTAATACATTTCATATACGCAATATTTTGCAAAGAAAGTCACGTACAAACAAGTAAAATACTGTATACTTCCAATAGACAAAACTAACATTCAGTTAGAGCACTCATTTTGGAAATTATCTTTACTGGATGTTGGTTATATAATAATGTTCTCTTTTATGTCTATATTTAATTAGGAACCATTTAAGGAGAAAAATAGTTATAGTTAAAAGGGAACTGAGGTAGTTGCTCACCTGCAAAACTGAACTTAAAGTAGAAATTTTAAAACTAAATAAAGCAAAAGCAAAAACTTGCATATAGAAAAATGAAATGCAAGAGAGAATGATGGATACCAGAAAGGGAGTTAAGTCTATATGTGTCTTGTGGGGTTTAACATACCTTTAAACAAGGAAATCATGACAACAATCATGCATAAGGTAAAGCATCTGAAGGTAGATATTGTATTCTCATGTTCTAGAATTAGTAGGTAGCTGCGTTAAATTGAAACAGTCAAGGAAATATGATGCAATCTTTGGAATAATTTAATAAAAGAATACTATATTATTAAATGGGCATAAAAAGCAATTAAAATAATAATTAAAAAGAAGACAAAATAGGATTTTTAAATAAATCTGTTAATAGAAAATATAACATTAAAGGTAAAAACTAAACAACAGCAGTTATTACAGTGAACATGGATAAAATTCTCCAAGATAGAATATCTAATATCATACAATTAGATTTAAAACAGGCCTATGCTATTGTCAAGAGATACGTTGCAAAAATAAAGATACAGGATGGTTGAAAGAAAGGTTTAGAGAAAGATATATCATGTAAAGTCTGAACAAAACAAATCCATTGGGGTGCCTGTGTGGCTTAGTCGTTAAGCATCTGTCTTCGGCTCAGGCCACTATCCGAGTCCTGGGATGGAGCCCCACATCGGGCTCCCTGCTCAGCCCCCCAGTGGATTAGGGGAATGTTGGAAGATATATTTACTAATCTCATGGCATGTGCTAGAGAGGCAGGAATCTGTAGGAAACTTCCTTAAGAACAAAGGAGTGGGGGTGTCATTGTCCCTTGTCCATCCCCCAACCTAGATACACCGACATCTGTGGGAACCAGGTCAGCTAGAACACTCCACGTAGCTTGCAAACAGTGTGTCCTGAACTCACACTTTTCTGTGGATCTGCACCCACCCTCGACTCACCCACAGCAGATTTCCAAAGTAGCTATGTACCCCGCGCCTGTGCTCTCCTGTGCGCCCACCTCCTTCAACATGCCTTCTTCAGGAGCCAATCAAAGCAGAATCACAAGCCTGGCCATGTGCAAACAGCCCCAACCAGCTCCACTGTAAATTGACTCCAAAGGAAAACCACACACACCAGCTCACCACTGTTTCAGCAGTGGTCTGCTGGTGCATATCTGAGCTGACTGTAGGCCCCACCCATCAACAAAAGCCTCTGCTGGTGTAACACAGGGAAAACACCCTGTAGTTCCCTGCGACCACAGCTCTGGTAAATGCTTGGTCTGACAACTCAAGCCCAAGATGGCCCCAGACTGGCCCACTCACAACACAGGAACCAAGCCCTGCCCATAACAGACAAAGAGAACCACTGCAGATGACTGGACTGAAGGCAAATGCAGCTTTGCCACAAGAGTAGGGTGCTTACAATATACACAGGAGACACCCTTGTACTGCCAAGCTCTGGAAAACAGGGGACACAGCAATACAGGGCTTCTTTTTCATAAGGCCACTACTTTCAGGAGCAGGAGACATAGCTAACTTTCCCAACACACAGAAACACAGAGAGACAAAATAAGGAGCAGAGGAATATGTTCCAAATGAAGAATAGGACAAAAATCACAGCAAGAGAGTTAAATGAGATGGAGATAAGTAATCTGCCTGATAGAAAATTTAAAATAATCTCCATAAAAACACTCACTGGACTTGAGAAAAGAGTGGAGGGCCTCAGTAAGACCCTCAAGAAAGAGACAGAAAACATAAAGAACCAATCAGAAATGAAGAACTCAATAAAAGAAGATCAAACAAGTTGATTAAAAGAGAGAGAGAGAGAGACAGGACACAAATAAAATTAAAAATGAGATAGGAAAAATACAATCCTTTTTCTTTCTGTGCAGTGGATTGTTAAGAGAACATAAATGAAAATCACATGCTAACAAATTGAACAACCTAGAAGAAATGGATAATTTCCCACAAACATGTAAACTACCAAAACTGAATTAGGAAGAAATAGAAAATTTGAACAGATTGATTACCAGGAAAGACATTTGCTGGTAAACAAAAATAAATAAATAAATAAATAAAGTTCAGGACCAAATGGCTTAACAGGTGAATTCTACCAAACATTTAAAGAAAAGTTAATACCTTGTCTTCTCAAACGACTCCAAAAGATAGAAGTGGAAGGAAATGTTCTGAATTTTTTCTAGGAGACCAGCATTACCCTGACATCAAAACCAGATAAAGACACGGCAGAAAAAGAGAATTTACATGCTAATACAATGTATTTAAAAAACATTCACCACAATCAAATGGGATTTATTCTGAGATGCAAGAGTCGTTCAATATTCACAATCAACATGTTATATCGCATCAACAAGAGAAAGGATACAAACCATATGATCCTTTCAATAGATGCAGAAAAAGCATTTGACAAAGTACAACATCCATTTATTTCCAAACTAGGTTTAGAAAAAACATACCTCAACATAGTAAAGGCCTTGTATGAAAACCCACAGCAGAGGACCTCTGGATGGCTCAGTCATTAAGTGTTTGCCTTTAGCTCAGGTCATGATCCCAGGGTCCTCGGATGAACCCCAACCCCCATGCGGCTCTTTGCTCAGTGGGAAGCCTGCTTCTCCTTCTCTCACTCCTCCTGCTTGTGATCCCTCTCTTGGTGTGTCTCTCTCTGTCAAATAAATAAAATCTTAAAAAAGAAAAAAAAGAAACATCATCCTCAATGGGGAAAAACTGAGAGCTTTTCCCTAAAGGTCAGGAAGAAGACAAAGATGTCCACTCTTACCACTTTTATTCAATACAGTACTAAAAGTTCTAGATACAACAATCAAAAAAGAAATAAAAGACATCCAAATTGGTAAGGAGGAGGATAAACTTTCACTATTCACAAGATGACATGATACTCTATTTAGAAAATTGTAAAGATTCCACCAAAAAACTACTAGAACTGATCAATTAATTCAGTAAGCTCAAAGGTTACAAAAATCAATATATAGAATTCTGTTATATTTCTTTTTTAAAAAGGACTGTATTTATTCACTTTAGAAATAGATGGAGAGAGATAGAGCATGAGCAGGGAGAGGAACACAGTGAGAGGGAAAAGTAAACTCTGTGCTGGGCACAGAACCCAACATGGGGCTCGATCCCAAGATCCTGAGATCAAAAGCCGAACCAGAGCCGAAACGAAAAGTTGGATGCTTGATTGACCGACTCACCCAGGCACCCGTTATTGCATTTCTACACACTAACAATGAAGTAACAGAAAGAGAAGACAACAGTCACATTTGCAGTTGCAACAAAAAATGATAACATACCTAGGAATAAACCTAACCAAAGAGATGAAAGGTTTATACCCCGAAAACTATAAAACCCTGATGAAAGAAATTGAAGCTAACACAAATGGAAAGTTATTGCATGTTCATGGAATGAGAGAACAAATAGTGCTAAAATGTTCATCCTTCTCAAAGCCTAAGGATCGAATGCAGTATTTATCAAAATGCCACCAGCATTTTTCACAGAGCTGTTATAAATAATCTTTAAATTTGTATGGGACCACAAAGACCTAAAATATCCAAAGCAATCTTGAAAAAGGAGAACAAACCTGGAAGTGTTACAATCACAGATTTCAAGATACGCTACAAAGCTCTAGTAATCAAAACAGTATGGTTATGGCACTAAAATAGATATAAAGGTCAACAGAATAGAGAGCCCAGAAATAAACCCACAATTATACAGTCAAATTAAAACTTTATGTAAGAGACAAAAATATGCAACGGGGAAAATTTTTCATCAAATAATGTTGGGAAAAAATGGACAGGTACAAGGAAAAATGACCACTTTCTTACACCATATACAGAAATAAATCTTTTTTATTTTTTTTAAGATTTTATTTATTTATTTGTTAGAGAGAGAGAGAGAGCGAGCACAGGCAGACAGAGTGGCAGGCAGAGGCAGAGGGAGAAGCAGGCTCCCTGCCAGCAAGGAGCCCGATGCGGGACTCGATCCCAGGATGCTGGGATCATGACCTGAGCCGAAGGCAGCCGCTTAACCAACTGAGCCACCCAGGCGTCCCCAGAAATAAATCTTTAATCAAAATTGATTTTAGATCTAAATCTGAAACCTGAAATCATAAAAATCCTAAAAAGAGAGCACAGGCAATAATGTCTCTCTATCATTAGCCATCCAACATTTTTCTAGATAGATCTCCTGAGGCAAGGGAAACAAAAGCAAAAATGAACTACTGGGACTACATCAAAATGAAAAGCTTCTACACATCAAAGGAAAAGAATCAAAAAAACTGAAAGACAACCTATCAAGTGGAGAAGATATTTGCAAGTGACATCTTTGATAAAGGCCTAGTATCCAAAATAAAAAAATACAACTCAATACCTAAAAAAAAAATCCAATTTCCAACCCTTCTTAGCAAAACAGTTCTAGGATGTACACAGTCATTCTCCCAATGAGCCTATATTTTTAAAAAGGCTCGAAACTTTGAGTTTCTGCAGGTTAACATAAAATAAATTAGACAGGAGTGGCATATAGTAATGAGGTTTTAGCCTACAGTCACCATGGAGAATTCAGGTTGGAGGATACAGAAGGGATCCCCAAGGGATATACTAAGATATAAGGTATCTCTACAAGGAGAAACTGGTACCCTGTTCCCTGGTTGCCTGCCAGCCAAGCTGCATAAAGTGTTAGATGGAGACTGATACAACAGATAAGAATGCTTTGAGAGATTTTTAAAAAAATATTTTATTTATTTGACAGAGAGAGAGATCACAAGTAGGCAGAGAGGCAGGCAGAGAGAGAGAGGGGGAAGCAGGCTCCCCGTTGAGCAGAGAACCTGATGTGGGGCTCAATCCTAGGACCCTGAGATCATGACCTGAGCCGAAGGCAGAGGCTTAACCCACTGAGCCACCCAGGCACCACTGCTTTGAGAGATTTTGTGAAAGAGTTGAGCCTTTCTTCTCAGGACACAAATAGAAATATACAGTCTTAGAAACTGATGATTGCTTCTTTATTGTGAACTTCTCGAGGTCAGAAAGTAGCCAGAAGAGGCAGAGGTCTGCAGTAAGACAGGCCAGCTGTCCTTTGGGCATATGTGTGGGTGAGTGGGTACTATGGAAGACAGCCTGAATGGTCTTCACAATAAGTAGGCAAGAGGGCAACCTTGTGGAGCCAGGAAAATTGCAGTAATTATGCTCTCTAAAAGCAGGATTTACAAGGGCATTGCAAGAGTTCAATGAATGAGCAAGAAGTGAACCCTAGGGGAGGTAAAGAATGTGAATGTCTGCTTCAAAGAAGTAAGTGATAGAGGGATTTTAGTAGCTCTAATTAGAAAGCACTTGTCCTCTTTTCCTCTATCCCGATTCACCCAAGTTCATCCTGGAGACTCTCCACCAACATGACACAGAGGTGATAGAAGAGTCAAGTGACCACAACCCCATTCCCTATTGCAAGCTCCTGATGGGTGGAGAGGAGAATACGGTAATTTGATATGATATTGACATAATAATTAGATACTAAAAATTTTAATTTTAATACTTTGATTTTCTTAATTACCAAAGCAAGACATTTTTTTGTGACCAAGAGTGACTAGAAATCTATGGGCTATACCTGAGATTTCTAAAAAAGGCAGTATTGGGAGATCCTAAACTGCTAAGCGAATTAAGTCAATCAGAGAAAGGCAATTGTCATGTGATCTATCTGATAGGAGGAATTTGAGAGGCAAGGTGGGGAGTCCTGGGGCGTAGGGAGGGACAAAATGAAACAAGATGGGATCAGGAGGGAGACAAACCATAAGAAACTCTTAATATCTCTGGAAACAAAGGGAGGGCTGCCAGAGGGAAGTTGTGGGGAGGGATGAAGTATCTGGTTGATGGACCTTGGTGAGAGTATGTGCTATGGTGAGTGAGTGCTGTGAAATGTGTAAGTCTGATGAGTCACAGACTTGTACCCTTAGGGCCAATAATACATTATATGTTAATTAAAAAAAAAGACAAGAGTTGAAAAAAAAAACTGATCCATTTCCTCTTTGCACTCAACAAATACAGAATTTGTGATAGACTAAACAGTTACAAGGCAATAAAATATGCATGCATGCCTTATTTTGTTTCAACTTTTTCTCCATAGATCTTAAATGAAATCTGTCGTAGCATAAAATCTATCTAAACCCAATAATGTTAATTTTATCTAAATAAAATGACCTTTCCATTTTGTTTATGTTATTTTGGTTTATTATAGCCAAACGAATTATATATGTAATACAGCATGTGGAATATGTAACAATCTGTATCAAACCTTATGGTTTTTTGTATAATATAATATTCATAGATGCATCCTACATATTCTATTTTACATATGGTATAGTATATATTGCCTATTACATAATGTATACTTTTGAAATTTAATATTAAGAATATATAAAGCATAGCAGGGACGCCTGGGTGGCTCAGTTGGTTAAGCAGCTGCCTTCGGCTCAGGTCATGATCCCAGTGTCCTGGGATCAAGTCCCACATCGGGCTCCTTGCTCAGCACTGAGCCTGCTTCTCCCTCTGCCTCTGCCTGCCTCTCTGTCTGCCTGTGCTCGCTCCTGCGCTCTCTCTCTCTGTCTGACAAAATAAATAAATAAATAATCTTAAGAATATATAAAGCATAGCAAATATTGTCTTATTTGTTGTGGTTAGTACCTAAGAAAAATTAGATACTGGTTATTTACCTATACATATACAGACATACACATCTTATATATGTGAATGTAGAGAAAAAAAAAATGTAGAGAACTCTACCATAGCATACATTTATAGATATAAAGACCTCACAACCAGAAAATGTTCATTGAGATCCTAAAAGCAACATTAATGTACAATTTCCAAAATAACACAGTAATACTATTTACAAAACTAAGAACAAACCAAAGTAAATTTTGCAATAGTATTTTTTTTAATTTGCCAAGTCTTTTCTTTTTCTCCCCTGGGGGAAAAAAGACTGGGGAAGTCTTTGTTTTTCTGCGTTTCTTGAATAACTAAACATCTTACTGCGGGACAATGTAGGTGTTACACACGTAGAATACATTCCCATACCTTATAAATTACGCTGACCATCTGTAAATGCATTTGAAAGTTTCTTTTGTTTCACATGTTTCAGTAATACTAGTTTCAGAGATAGCCATAGTAACAAAACCCTGAAAATCTGCTTGGATATTTAATCACATTTTTTTACAATTTTGAAGGATCAGGCAAAGCTTATAGTCTTTGTGTTTTTGTTGTTATGGTTGTGTTTTAATTAACCAGGATCACCTTGAAAATAGCACAAAGGTGGAGTACATTTTTTTTTTCTTGAACACATTGAATAAGCTGGTTTATACTTTCTTACTCATTTACGTTGATCAACAACTATCTTGCCAAGCATAGGACTTGAACTTGCTATTTTTTTTTTTCAAAGTGTGGATTATTTTATTCCTTTAAAACTTTTTTAAGAAGAGTCAAAGTCAGGGTCATTCCAATTTTATGTGATGAAAACTAACATAGAAACTAGGTAGACATCATTTTCCTTGATGTAACTAGAAAAATGAGTGCTTCACAAATGTGATTTTATGAACATGAAAAGTAACAGAATATAACTAGGCTAGAAACATTTTCTTAAAAGTCATAAATTTTTGTCCCCTAAATCCAATACCAGAACATATGTTGCTATGCTATAGTTTTAGGTCATCAAAACTAAGTTTTTAATAAATAATTAAGTTTTGTTTATTTATTTACTTATTAAAATAATTAAGTCTTTAATAAAATTTTCCTCTCTGGTTTTTTTTTTTTTTTTAACTTTAATCTAAGATTAGGCCAGTACACTAGGCTTTGGACCCCAAAGAAAGTTAGGAGTAAAAACAAACAACAGCAAAAATGAAAGAAAAGGAAAAGTGAGCATAGCATTACTACATCAAGCCTGGGAATCTCATGAAACTCAGAGCCTGTTCTGCCCATTAATACATTCTTAGGCTTAACAACCACAACATCACAGGGCAGAGTCTGCTGAAATACAAGAGGGACCTGACTCCCAGAGACAATCACTTTGAACTATTCTAGCCAGCAACACAACCACACTATCCAACCAGTTACCAAGAACAGTGCTCCCATGCGGCAGAAACTTGAATGTAAATCATCTAAATTACTAAACTGTCAACCAGTCCTTTTTAGTTTTCTCAATATGAAGAACCATTTATTATGAGCAATTTTTGCAGGTTGTCAAGATGTCGCATTTTAACTACATTATGTGCCTTTAATTCTACTCTTACTATTTTAAAATCCGTATTAATCCTGCCCTTGCCCTGGTGATTATCAAGTATAATTCACACGTGTTATAGTTAACTTTTACAATAGTAGATAGTTCTGACCACTCAAGAAGGAAGGGCTTTTCTGTTTTTATGGCTTCTGTATTAAAGTATCAAATGTTACTTCATTCTGTGGAGAGACAACACACACTTTGTAAAGCATCGTGGATTTTATATTTATTTTATATCATGTTCATGAAATTTTAATCAGATGGGTATCATTATCCTTATTTAAAAAATAATAGAGTTAAATAGAGTTTTGAATCAAAGAAAGTCAGAGATACCTTCCTAAAGCCTAACATAGAAGGAAGCATTTTGAGTGGATTCACTCTGCATATGGAATGAACTGGGTTCCAAGCAGAACTAGATTCACTTTGCATATGGAACTGGGAATTCAAAGGCGGAGAGAGTTTGCCTCAATTCTTAATTTTACTTTTCACTGTATCTCTTCATAAACTCTACTCTCCCACCATCTCAGACATGGGCAGCATTGTCCCAATACAGTATTCACTTTCATTGTGCTGATATTTAACTCATGTTACAGTTCCCATTTCAAGACCTGCATCCCCCTCTCTACTCTTCAGGTCCTATGACCCTCCACACGTCACGAGATTTACCCCCTTCCCAGCCAGCCTTCCTCCTTCCCTCCGGTGTATTTAGACACTTTTCTGTCATGCCCTACTGGTGTAACGATTAGGGCAGAACATTCACTTCATTCTCCTTGATTACACAAGTAAAATCCAGAACTACAGTAGAATTTTTATCAAGTGAAGAACATGTCTTCACTGGATTTAGCAAAAAATAAGACCTCAACACATGTTTATTCAAATGAAGCTTTTGTGTTTAATAAGCATCATGTCAAAGGTGGTACTGGATATTGCCCCAGCCAACCGAAGTGAAAAAGAGCATTTCCTGAGTTGCTACTTTCTACCAAACCTGGCACTATATTAAGTGAAGGTTCTACCTCAGTATTGCTTTTTTTTTCTTTTTTTTTTTAAGATCTTATTCATTTATTTGATGGAGGAAGAGAGGTCACAAGTAGGCAGAGGCAGGCAGAGAGAGGGGAGAAGCAAGCTTCCTGCCAAGCAGAGAGCCCGATGTGGGGCTCGATCCCAGGACCCTGAGATCCTGACCTGGGCCGAAGGCAGAGGCTTTAACCCACTGAGCCACCCAGGCGCCTCTCGCTATTGCTTTTAATTCCAGCACAGCAATAGCGTTCCCACGTATTCTCAAGGCTGAGCTGGCAGTCATTCCAATCAGTTTTGCTTTACTCTCTCTTCTCTCAAAACGACACTATGCTTCGTGTGGAGTCGGGGCTACAGGGCTAAAAGAAAACACCTGTGTTAGGTTCTACGCGTTTCAACACAGAATTACCGAGTTTATGATCCACTCAGAGACAGAACCATGGATCTCATGGGCAAATGATTACGCATCATAAATGTCTAAGTTCATACTACCCAGAATTTTAGAAAGTGACTCAGATTCAAAAATAGCATTCTCATTATCTCAGAATGATCTTAATCTCTTTTATAAGTAAATGATTTTTAGAGCAGTTCTATGTTGATACAAAAATTGAGAACATACTACAGAGTTCTCGTATTCCATGCCCTCTGTTTCTCCTAGAGCTAATGTCTTACATTACCAATACATTTGTTACAGTAAGTGAGCCAAGACTGATACTGATACTTTTTAACTAAAGTCCAGACTACACAGATCTCAGTAGTTTTTACTTAATGTCCTTTTTTCTATTAAAGGAGCCCATCCAGGACACCACATTAAATTTAAGTGACAGCTCTCCTTTTATCTCCTCTTTGTTATGACAGTTTTTCGGTCTTTTCTGTTTTTTATGACCTTGATAGCTTTGAGGAGTAATGGTCAAGTCTTCTGTACGCTGCCCCTCTACTGAAATTTGTTTTTGTCATGATTGGATTGGGGTTGTACGCTTAGAGGAGGAAGATATGAAAAATAAAACGTCATCTCCATCTCATCATACCAAAAGTACAAACTAGCAACCTGATTTATGACTGTTATTGCTGACCTTTATCATCTGGCTGAGGAAGTGTCTGTCATATTTCTTCACTATAAAGTTGCTGGGCCTTTTTTTGTTGTTGCTATTTTGTGTATTTTTTTTTTTTTTAACCTGGTTGCTGCTATGTTCTCTTTAGAAGGAAATTGCTATGTGTAGGCTACACTCAAGGAGGAGGGAATTTTGCTTCTCTTCCTGGAGGGTGGATTATCTACATGAGTTAGAATTCTCCCACAGGGGAGACTTTCCTGCTCCCCAATTTATTAATTGATTCAATCAATTCCTTATAATCATATGGACTCATGGATATCTGTTTTCTATTTTGGGTTATAATTTAAAAATATTGTATTCCTCCAATTGGTCTAGCATTGGCCATTAGGAAACAGTTGGCTCCTATCTCTTTCTGACACAAGCTCATGAGCATGTGTGTGCGGGTGTACGTGTGTGCACCTTCCTAGTACTTCCTTACCGACGGCAGCCACAATGCTCTAGTCACATCGTGTGTACTTACTATCTCAGCCCTATAGTTAGCTGTTATTCTAGCTGTCATAATTCATCTTACTGGAGAACTGGAAACATCTAGGCACTCATTGTATGCATGGCCACTGGTGTGTCTTTTCTCTTAGGCTCTGTCAACTCACAGGACAAAGAAATCTGTGTATCTCTACTAACCTGTGTACCATAAATATTTTTATATGTGACCATCTATCCTAGGCTATACCAGTTCTTACTTTTGTCTCCAATCAACCTCGTTGCCACATGGCTTATTCTAGCCTCCCCCCCACCTCGCCCATCTGTAAACTCATATCCAATCTGACAGTGGGATAGATTCCTGGCTCCCACCATCTGCCCTTCAGGACTGGATCATTCATTTATTCATTCATTCCCTATTATTGGGCTTTAAGAGTTCTCTGCCTCTTTTGAATATTCAAAATATGTGCTTTTAAACTGTAGGAATAAAGCCATCATATACTTAAAATCATAGGCCAGGGAGATGTCCCTACTAGTTCAGAGTCTTGTGATGGGCTAATAATTCAATCTACTCTCTATTTACATGTATCTTTTCAACTGCTTTTGTAAAATATGGTGTTTCCCCCCACCCACACACACATACTACCTTTTATTCTTTCTTCTAAGAGACTTATAGGAGAAAAACTACTATGAAACTAACTAGATAGTATTTCTTCTCTATTTCCCAGGAATAAAAATGTTGCATTCTCTGTTGAGTTTCCTTTACTATTTGTAAAGCCCATTTCATCTCCTGTGTTTACCTCTTTGGGGAATAGAACATATTATATACCTTCCTAAGGCCTTTTTAAATTCTATTGTTTCTTCAAAATGTAGTAGACAGACAGTAGTGCTTCAAGGTTATATATAAATACAAACCCATATATATGTAAAACCTAAAATAACAAATAACATATAAAATAGAAATTTCATTATGGCCTCAAAAAGCAAAAAATATTTATCATATAAAGTTTTGGAAAAGTCTAGGAAAAATATCTGTGAAGTCTATTCTATTTTTTCTTGGCTTAATATTTACTTTTGCCGCATATGCCAGGCATTTTTCTGAACATTAGAGATAGAGAACAAGGCAGAATGGAAAATGCCCTAACTCTCATGGATCTGTTTTCTAGAAGGAGACAGATAATGAGAAAATTATTTTTTAAAATGTCAATTAGTGACAAGTGGTATGATAAAAGCAGAAAAGAATGGTAGCTAATAGTCAATATTCCCAAATAATTCCAATTTGTAATTACTTTTATAACTACAATTTACAGACTAAAAATAGCTGTTTTAATGATACAGATTTCTCATTTTTTAGCTATATTTGTTTATACTAAATGTTAATATACAAGATGCACTGGCCTATAACTGAACCTATTTCCTCCATATAAAGACACAGGATTCCCATGCAATGCTGTGTGTCACTATCACTGTTCTTGTTATCATAGTTAAAATTTACAGTTTTTCAGAGAGGATTACACTACTAGAAAGTATTAATATGTAAATATGTATGCCAGATTTTATTATTTTGGAGCCAAAACACCCAAAGATAAATATTTATGCGTGCATAATGGATTTGAAATCACATTTTCTTATCTGAAGGCTTTCCTTATAGCCTTTGAAATAGAATGTAATGTCACAATAATTGCTTTTATACCTCTAAAAATAATGATTTATAGTGTCTTCTATGGAGCTGTGCAGTACAGCCCTGTGGCTTCTATCAAGAACACTCAGGGCTGAGTGTGCACTTGAATGCTCTTATAACTGAATCATGTCCCCTGACATAGCCAAGTCCATGCATGCGGCCCACCAACGTGCTGGTTTGTCACCAGTTACATCAATCACATGATGCCTGCACGATTTTAAAAAATAGGGATGAAATGCTTGTAAGGAGAACAGCTATGCCTGGATATTACTAAAGAATAAGTTAAACTATAAACAACTCCGTGTGTTAAGTGTGTGTGGAGGGGACATGTATGAACAACAAATTAATATGTGAGAAAATCACAATGTGGAGAAATAGAAGTCCATCACAAAACAAGTATCATGACCTGACACAAAAACGTGCTAAATTGGAAGGACTGGCATTATAACATCAATGGGCGCTTGAAGGTGACCCGAGAAAAATACTCCTTCAGATGCATGTTTCTTTCTAGAATCGGTGATAGAGGCCTAATATTTTCAGTCGGAGCCATTAAAATGCAGGAACGTTTTTATTCATTCTAAGGAGATGCTTCTTGTATTGAAATCAGTAAATAACAAAATTTGCCACAGGTTTAAAAAAACTTATCTTTATGAGGTGATGGGTTAGAAATTAAAATGCTTTGGTAGAAGCTCAAATTTCAAGGGTTATCTATCATCCTAATGTGGAAAGTTGGCCACAAAGCAGTGATGGGTTTGTTTTAGGGACCCTCAATGATTTGGTTAGTTTACTCTTGGCTCTAAAATGCTTGAACAGTGGGATATCACTTGCCTAAAAAGTGGATATTGAAAAAAAAAAATTGTTCCCCTGGATTGTATATCCAATTGCTTTAGATATTTCCATCAGGGAACAGGAATCTGAGGCCCTTATATTTAGCGGAAGGTGGGGTAACATTCAAGTCCATATCTCTGCTGAGGAGATATTGCCAATGATCAATTACGCTAGATAATTGGCGCTCTCTTATTTCTCCCTTTCAAAACCATATGTTTATACAAAATCCTATAAATAGTACTTAACTACAGGATTGAGAGGTAGGTAAGGAAGTGACATGGCCTCATTTTGTAAACGTAAGCCAACTGGTCTCAAAGAGGTTTAAGTGCCTGGCTTTGGATCAAATATCCAATAAATGAATGCCAGATATACAGACGGATTGTCTTGTCCCCATCCCCTGTCAGCTTCACACCGAGGTGCCAGGTTATGAGAGGGAGGGTGGAGGAGCAGTCATTCTCTACCCAGACACTGTACGTTAACCAGACAATACGACCGCTATTTTAATTGGAAAATATATATTAACAAGTGAGAAAGTCATTTTGTTATTACTGACATTTTAAAGACTTTCCTTTATATGACCCTCCTCGTACACTTGCTTTTATTTTTAAATGATACAACCTACTACAGCAGAAGGAACGTCAGCTAGGATCTGAAGAGAAGTCTGGCTATTTCTCAATTGATTTAGCTTCAACTAAATAGATTTAGAAAAAGATGTGCTTCCAGATACACTTGAGCTATTAAGTCGTGTGATTCACATATAGAGGAATTATTCACTTATATAAATCTTCTAAGACTGTTATGCCCAGATCATGAGACCACCACCAAAAAGACCACCGAGAGCCAGACGTTCCGAAATGCAAAAGCAAGGCTTTATTCAGGCGGGCGGGCTGCAGCTCGGGCTCGTCCCACACACCGACGCAGCGGAATCCAGGAGGAGGCGCCCGCTGGAATTTTACAGAGATTATATGGGCAATTTTACATGCAAAAAGTACATAGTCACATAGTTACATGTGTGGGTGACCCTGAAAATGATTGGTGTCTGAGGTGACTTAAGCTCTGTTGTCCGAGGAGGGTTGGTCAGTTAGGAAAAACTGCTGACAGGGGGTTTTCCTTACTGGTTGTTTTTCTATCCTTTGTTAGCATATAGGGCCATAACCCCGACTGGCTCGCACTCGGTCCCTCGTTTACATATGGAGAATCACCCTCTATTGGTTCATGTCCGATTCCCTATTTGCATGTGTAGGAACCATTTCTATTGGCTCTTGTCCCATCCTTTATTTGCATATGTGGGAACCATTTCTACTGGCTCTTGTCCCATCCTTTATTTGCATATGTGGGAACCATTTCTATTGGCTCTTGTCCCATCCTTTATTTGCATATGTGAGAACCGCTTTGGAATGTCTTCAGCTTTATGTAAACAGCAAAAGGGCTTGAATGGCATCACTTTGGCCCTTCAAGACTACAAACCCAAAGTGTTAAGGTAAATTCGATAACTCACTGTTATCATTGTTTTTTAATTCAGAAAGATTTCACTATCCCAGTCTTCAGCATTATTGAGGGTGTTACGAAGCTTGAACGGGGTGCTTTCCAGAAATACATCCATGACACACATGTGGATGATAAGAACATCCCAGGGCTGGGACGCCTGGGTGGCTCAGTTGGTTAAGCAGCTGCCTTTGGCTCAGGTCATGATCCCAGCGTCCTGGGATCGAGTCCCACATCGGGCTCCTCGCTCTGCGGGGAGCCTGCTTCTCCCTCTGCCTCTGCCTGCCTCTCTGTCTGCCTTTGCTCGTGCACTCTCTAATAAATAAATAAAATCTTAAAAAAAAAATTAAAAAAAAAAAAGAACATCCCAGGGCTACAGCAGGCGCCGTGGCCAAAGAGCCCTGGGCTTATTTTCCTCTCTGGGATGCATTTCCAGGCAATACCGTGCTCAAAGCCCTCCTTGGTCCGATCCCTTGACTAAGAAGGCTGCACCTCAAAGGTTGCGGCTTTTAACTTTACAGTTTCCAATACTGGCAATTTCTACAGCAGGGGTGGCTGAAACAGGGAAAATTGCTCAATTGTTTGCTCTTTTAACTCTTGTTTAAGAATTCTCTGGACAACAGCAGTATTGCTTATCTGGGACAGTGTGCAGGAGAAATGAAGTACATTCTGTGGGGGAGGGCTGGCAGCAGAGGGAGAAGAAGGCGCTGAAATCCATGCTGCAGAGGGAGAAATCCATGCGGCAGAGGGAGAAGAAGGCGCTGAAATCCATGTGGGACCTCAGGCAGGTCCCACACCCTGCCCTGCCCCAAGCCTTGAATTTCAGATCTCAAACCTGCAAATATCTTTGCAATCCAAGGGACAGCAAAGCTCAGACTTTTAAGTGGGCAAAGTCCTAATTAAGTTGAAGCAAGGTAAATATTCAATTAAAAGCTCCTACATGTCCTGACTTTTTAAGAAAAATTAAGTCCTGAAGACTTGAAACTGAGAAAAAAATGTTGGTCGAAGACTGAATTTGTAGACGGATAAAGGTCATTTCTCCTAATCACTTAGACAATCTCAATACCCTTTCCACTTGGGAGATCTTTTAGTGGCACTCTCCAGAACTATTCCTCGAAAAGCCTTTCAGAAAATTCAGTCATGGGGCCCCTGGGTGGCTCAGTCCGGTAAGGGTCTGCCTTTGGCCCAGGTCGCGATCTCAGGGTTCTGGTATCGAGC